>JAVXUP010002247.1:57500-147230 GCA_033070095.1 Escallonia herrerae | reverse complement strand
ACTGGCCTATGCCTCGGTACATATCAATCACAGGCATCACGTCGGTATCATCGTAGAGACTGTCGACGACTGAAACCGTGCTCTGTAATGGTTCGTAGCAAACCAAGTACCAGTGGGCATTCCCTAAAAAGGGGATTAGAAACACGTCGGCAACACTTGCGCTCACTGGACTATCCCTAGCAAGATATGCTTGTAGGTTAGGGGACGGTTTCCACTGGGCCATGCCTCTCCCCTTCCTTGCATTGCCCCAGTCGTGCCACTCTTGTACTAGGAGCTGATGGAAAAAAGCATCCAAGATAAACACGCGCAGACCGATGTTTGGATGCTCCCGACACCTTCGCCTCAGAATTTGCACGTAGTGCGAGATGACACCGCTGTCTAACCAAGCTCCCGGCGCCAGCGAGGCGATCTCTGTCCAAGAGGCATTGTAATCCAAGCCCTCGGGGTGATCCACGTCATACGACGCTCCGTCTTGGGGGGCCCCGCTAAAATAACGGGCTCGGATTAGATCGCATTTATGCGGCTTTAGGGGCCTGGCTGGATGCCCTTTCGGATATTGCCCTCGGGGGTCGATCGGGGGATATTGGCCTCCAATTCCTTCTTCGGCCTGATATTCCCCTTCGGGGCCGCCAACTGGTCCCGCCCACGGGACAATGGGCAGTGCCTCGGAGAAACCGTAGTTTCCGAAAGGAAAGTCTTGCGTGACTTGAGAGAGGGGTTCCGGGAACAAATTGAAGGAGGGGCCGCTGTAATCGCCCCACGACGCTTGAGCCTGTCCCATCCCCGCTTCAGAGGTACCACCAACTCCCTGACTCACCCCTGAAGCCTGTCCAGAGGGATCACCGTATCCCTGGCTGACGCCCGTATAACCCATTCCCGGGCTGACTCCCGAAGACTGGCCCGATGCTTGGCGCAAAAAATTCCCGCAGCCTAAAGCCAATGTCGCAGCCTGTTGGCAAAGATCCTCGCCCATTGCGCTCACCAGATCCCTCCGCTCACTCAACTTCTGGAAGAATGCAAGCGAGGCATTAACCTACATCCAAAGAGATAAAAAATTAAGTAACTTCAATCAGACATTTATATTCAACTAATTTGGTTCAAGTCAGACTTGTTGGGCAACTTACGAGATTGTATGCCATACGCTCATCGATCTGACCCCTAGGCGCATACCTCTCCCCACGTTCAAAGTTTACAGGGGCTACTCTCCTCCGCGTGATGCGGTAGTACCACTCATCGTACTGATCGATGCTGATAACGGGGTCTGGCTCCGAGACGATGGCCGCCAGTGTGTCCTGCCAAGAAGTCCAAAGCTCTATTTCGGCCGCGCACAATTCGTACGCATTGGCGGTGCCAAACACTCCGACATCCGGTGGGTTCCTGTTAACCCTCATATCCGGGGCATCGACTGGCAAACCCTGCTCCAACTCAAAATGGCGCATTGCTCGGTCGGGCAGCTGCCACTCTGCGACCTCGAAATGGATCAGGGGTGTGCGCTGCAACCCGGAGAGCGTGAAGACGAACGACTCTCCCACCCGTCGCGCCAAACGTATGTACGGTGCCCAACGCATTTGGCCCGGAGATAGACGGTCGAACTCCCCTCGATAGTACGTAATGTTGTGATGGGGATCGACTCTCCTCTTGTAGTGGCTAGCCCTCCGGCTGTACTCCCAAGCACACAACCGAGGCCAGACTTTATCGGTTCCATCCCTACGCGTTGGTGCACCGGGAGCAAGGTGTTCATAAGACCACACCTGAGAACATCAAAAAATTATATTTATATCGTCGATTCAACAAAAATAAAACACAATAACGAAGACATGATTTATATGATATACCTGCAATAGCGAGAGACATGCACATATGGCTTTGGAGTTGGGCCTCGTTGCCTTGTGCAATGCTCGGTACAGATACGAAAGAACCGCTGCACCCCAGGCATAATCCCCAACCTCCGACAGGTTACCCAACAACGGTAAATATTTCACGCTGACCGTGTTCTTCGACGTCGTTGGGAATAAAATTGCCCCCATCACCCACAAGAGGAAGGCCTTTGTGTACACCACAAGCTCACGGCCCGTATAGTTTTCCGGCAAAACCCCGTAGGTATCTACCAACCACTTCAACTTTATACCACCAGTGCTAAATTGATCCTGGGGTATCGAAGTGAAGAAGTCTCGCGCTGTTCTCTTATTCGTTGCGTCTGACGGAGGAGCAATTACCGGCCGCCCCGTCACCGGCAACCCCAAGATGAACCCTACATCTTCTAGGGTAATCGTCATCTCTCCGATCGGGAAGTGAAACGTATTCGTTTCACTTCTCCACCTCTCAACAAGGGCACCTATCAAGGCCCGGTCAAGCTGTTGAAAGATCTGCCCATGCGTGAAAATCCCAAACCCAATTCCACGCAGTATGCTTTTCTGGGAATTGTTCAAGGTCCATCTCGTGAACTCGCGAGATACTTCTACGGTGGTGAGAAGTTCTCTTTCCTACGAATTATTAATAAATACAATTTGAGCAAAATGAACGGTAAAACAACGTTCGTAATAATAAGAAAGTTGATAAATAATGTATCTTACTCCACCATCCCATATGAGCGTACTGATATGGTTGGCTTGGTCGTATAACACGGATGGATCTTCTGGTCCAGGGATAAATTCCATTTTTTGCAACTGAAACTATGGAATCGGATTTTACAAACGCTAGCACATGAACAAATACATACATATATAAATCCTCATCACCGCTAGCACATGCTCAATGCATAATCAAAACCACGCATAAAACGCAATATTGATCACAACTATAGATTAGAAACATGTAAAGGATTGATTTTGTGAACTTACGTGATCTATTAGGGGGGGATTAAAGCTGCTCTTATGAAGAAATTGCGCAGATCTGCTTGCCAACGCCGCTGGGAATATTTGTGAGTAGGAAGAACGGGGAGAAGAAGAGTGTAGAAGTTATAGGGGGACTTTCTTTTGGGTTTGAATATATATATTTGCTGTCCGCTGGACAATATATATTTGCCGTCCGCTATATAGTATCGCGGGTCTGTTCCTTGTCCGCTATATAGTATCGCGGACGCTAGACTTTTGGTAGTTTTCTCTACGTCCGCTATACTATGTAGCGGACGACACATCTTCTACGTCCGCTACATAGTATAGCGGACGGCCCCGCAGAATGTTTTGGTTGTGTTCTCTACGTCCGCTACTTAGAATACCACTACTTAGTTTTTTCTTCTACACTTTGTTCCACCTCTCCAAAACTTCGTTTTTCTACACTTTTTTCAGTTTTTAAAACTGAAAAAAGAGGGAAAAAAAATTTGTCAAACACTTAGTTTTTTCTTCTACACTTAGTTTTTTCTTCTACACTTACTTCCACCTCTCCAACACTTAGTTTTTTCTACACTTAGTCCAAACTGTCCGCTATATAGTATCGCGGATATACTTACCGCAGAAAATGGTTGGCACGGACCAGACATTTCTGTTTTTAAAACTGAAAGAGGGAAAATTTTTTGTCAAACGGGGCCTTAGTTCCCGACCTTCCCGAACCCGGCCTAAGCGGAGGGCCTTATATCCGCTATATATATAGAACTATACAATGTGGCGTAATGTAATAAATTGGAATAAATTGGCGCCCGTAATGCAGTTTTAATAAATTGAAATAAATTGGCCCGAAGACTTGTTTTAGCGACATAGTACGTTAATGCTATTTTAATAAACTGACGCCCGAAGACTTGTTTTAGCGACGGAATCAACAATCTCAATTTTTCCAAAAAATAATGTACAATTCATAATCAACGATCTCAATATATCAATATATCGAGGCAACAAAAAAAGGCACAATTAACCAAGAAAAAATTTGAAAACATAATAAACAAGAACATAAATATTTTTATTATAATAAACTATGGTTCACAAATGGGGTACGAAAGCTTTTCACAAGCGCTCCGTTCAAAGATTACAACTTGAAAATCCCACCACCCAAGGTGTTCGAACACTACAAAGTCCCCGAGTTCGAGGCCATGCTGGCGCACGAAGACGTTCCAACCCTCTGCGAATTCCTTTTTTTGGGATCGGCCGGGCTTCAGCTTGATTTCAACCTGCCATGCCCCCTTGCGGCTATATAATCTTGCACTATCATGAATTGTTGTAAATTGATTGGTAAATGCTTCCGGTATGTCCTACCAAACACAAAATACAAAAAATAGGTTAGTTTTGGTTAAGAAAAACAAAAGATCAAACTTTTAACACACGAAAATACAGAGAAAGAGAAAGAGGGATAGCCTACAAGTTCATGCTCAAATCCCGGCATCATGACTTTGAAAAAGTGTTTGCCTACCAGGTGCAAGTTGCCAATATAATCGTAGGCGTAGGTGGTCTCCGATCCAGAAGCCATCGAGATCGTCGTTGAGGTGAGGACGGTGGTGTCGGCGGGGAGATGTGGGTGACCGGAGATGTGAGTCGCCGTAGATGGGGTAGCGGCTTTAGGTTAGATGTTCGAGAGAGGGGACGCCGTCCGCTACAATAATATATATACCCCGATCTGATTAAATATTTATAGCAGGAGAGAGTTGACGCCATACAGATACCAGGGGACAGTTCTCGGGGCTCACGCCCGAGACTTTATAGGCGACCGAGGGGACAGGCCCTGACATGTGTCAGCCTAGAGATCGTCCGCCATACAGTATGGCGGACGCCTTTTTCCTGACACATGTCAGGAACAGAAAGGCGTCCGCGAGACAGTCTCGCGGACATGGGAGGAGGGCAAAAAGGTAAAACTCCCGTCCGCGAGACAGTATGGCGGACGGGGATCAGTTTTGGAAAAAGGCGCGATCTGGACCGTCCATCTTTCAGGATGGACGGTCAGATCGCGCTAGCAACTTAACTCCATTTGCTAGCGCTATCAATGGATCAGCTCCCATATATATATATATATATATATATATATATAGCTGAGATAACAGTTGCATAGTAATTCGACGAGTAAAGATTATTGTGCAATAAGGTATATGATAGTAGCCAAGTGAGAGACTGCAACAGAGCAATAGCATGCATGAGAATGTTATGATTCAATTTGGACGTGGTCACTAGTGTAAGCTATCACGGTAAGATTATTACTTAATTAGAAGCACATTGAATTTAGTTTAAAAAAAATTAAGGTAGTTTTAATGCAACTGGACATCTGGATTTTGTCAAGTCAATGTAAAATTTAGAAACAAGAGAATAGCCGAAGAAGCTTAATCATTGATACCTACTAAACTTAGGATAACATGACTTGATCTTGCTAAAACTAAATAATAAGAAGTAAAGAAGCTTGGAAGATGCCAGTCTCGAAGAAAAGCAAGCCTTGGATTGTTAGCCTCAAAATTTATATCCGCCCTCAAGATTTTTGTCTTGACAGAGATCCCAAACTCGGGTAAATAAAGCCTCCTCGACAGATATCTCAAGCTCGAAGAAGAAGGATGTCTCGAGCTTGCCAGCCTCGCAGGATCCCCAGCAAACACGAAATCACTGTTATTCAATCATGAAGCTTTGATATTGCAAGATAACATTGTGCCCTTTGCTTCTTTCGGCGTTGATCATCTTTGCACTTACACCCGACGTGTTCGTAACACCATCACCTCTGGAGGGTAGAACCCTATCCACAGGCAGTGCTTACTACATAAATTGTGTAATACCCCAAACCTTGGTATTTCTTACAGGTTATTTTAGTTCTTTAGCGACAATTTTTGCCCCCAACATTTAGCGTCAATTTGCATAAATAATATTTTATCGGCGATCTTTAGCGACAATTTATAATGTTCTTAAGTTGCAAGTTAATGAGGTGGGAAGAATGTAATGCCCGAAATGTTTCATTGGTCCATGGAATTTTTATTTTAACCTTAATTTAAGATTATTGTGGTCTTTTAAAAAGGAATGTGGGTGAGATATGAATACTAGCTAAGTGTGGGGGGTCCTTAAAATTATTCCAACCTAGGGCAACTATATACAAAGGAAGTCTAAAGAGGGTAGCCGTCTTAGCAGATATTTCACATCAAAAAGGAGAGAGAAGGGAGGGGAAAACCAAGCTAGAGCAAGAAAAAGTTCAAGGTAATAAAATTCCTACTCTTTTTTTAGTTTAGCCATGAATTTGAATGATTTTTACATATGTTTGGTGTCAAATTGATAGCTTTTGGTGCCTTTGAGAAGAAGACAGCTGTAGAGTAGCATAAGAGGGGGCTAGGGTTTTTATTGTATCTCCCTTATTTCAATTCCGATTGATATGATTTTACCCTTTCTTAAAACATCATTGTGTTGCCTTCAACTCTTTAGTTTTGAGTTTTCTTAGAATCCCACACTTGCACATTGAAAAACGATCTTCAAAATAATTAACTGTAGACGTCCAGAATTTTTGGTTTCTGACAGTCACTTCGATTTATCATATATGTTTGTGAAATTTATATTTATAGAAACCTCAAAAATTCCTCTTCAACTTTGTAGTTTTGATTTTTCTGAGATTTATAGTATTTCTACTTCAAAATAATCATCGAACAAAACTGGTCTACACAGAGATGTGCTATTTTGATTGGCCATTTTAATTTACTGTAGAGAAGTCACTACTCATTGGATTTTTCTGAAACTTATATTTCTGAAAACCTTAGAAGGTCTATTTTAACTTTGTAGTTTTGAGTTTTTTAAGATTCGTCATGTTTCTTCCGCAAAATGTTCAATCAACCAAACTAGGGTTTGCTAAAAAATGCTGTTTTCAGAATTACAGATTAGTAGATTGCCCAAGACTTTTTAAGCCACTTCTGAGAAAATTTGGGCAATGTGCAAAACTAAAACTAGCCTTATTTTTGTAAAACCTTAGATGTAAAAATTTATGAGATTTTTCTAGACATGCGAAAGGCCTGAAACAATCTTATTTTGAAAATAGTCTTTTGAATTATTTGATAAGCTAAACAAAATTATTTTTAGCCAAAAATTTTATAGTGATCTAAACATATTGAGACGCTTGAGCGTCTGAAATTTCATGGTAGTTTGGTGCCTTTTGGATATACTTTGGAATAAGAACCTTAGAACTCAATTTAAGGAACAGTTTAGGGTTCCGAACGGAGAATTTCCATAATGACCATTTTTTTCCTAAGAACCCACCTAGTTATTTAAAAGGACGTTTTGAGTTGTATTGGGTGTGTAACGGTACATTAGACATCGGGGGTAATTTGATAATTTTACATAAGTCTAGGGATATTTTGGTAATTTTGCGCACCTTGGGGGAAATTTAGCACCTAGGCATGATTCAAGGGCAATGAATAACATTAGAATGATTTATTGTTAGGTTCTGATAGACAAGAGTTAGGGCAGACTTGGAGAAGAAACCGCTTAGTTATTCAAGTAAGTACCCTTGCCATATTCCTCCGTATACCCTATTTTCCTTCTATGTATATGTAAAAATGATTTGTTCCAATTAGAAGTTTTAAAGTCTTTCACATGCTACTGCTTTTGTGTAAATCAAAATACATCAAATATGCCATGGAATGTTTTTATGAGTAGCGTTTTAAAGTTGACTTATGTTGAATGAAACGGTATTTCTGACTTGGCTGTTGTGCCCCATATCCATGGAAAAAAAATTGAATTGTTGGGTCTTGGTCAATGGGACGATACATTGATGCACAATATTGTTACTCGTGGTTCGCCCTTAAGTCCATTATAATATGTATCCTTGACGAAGGAGAGATTGTGGGCCCTCATCAGGGGGCGCATATCCTGACCAAATAATATTTATTCCAGGTGGAGTAGGGATTGTGGGCCCTAGTCAGGGGAGAATGTACGCTGACCGTAACATACCTAAGTTATGATAAGCTGTGATAGTTGTTAAAATGAGCTTTCTTGATGTCATACTTCGTTTCTGAGAATCTTGGATCAATTGTTTTCATAAAAGTAAATATATATGTATAGCATCTCTTGTGAAAATGTTTACCAATTTTAAATCGAAGAAAACCATGGCATGTTCTTATGAATCCCAAAAGCTATTTTAGGAATATGATATGTGTACTTACTGGGCCCCAAGCTCACCTTTTTATAAATATTTTTCAGGCGATGATCTAGATGTAACCGGCACTAATGAAGGCCACGAGGACTATGGTAGACGATTGCTAGAGGAGTTGTAGTTCTCTTAGATTATTTAATAAATCATTAGGTGATATGCTAGTACTGAATTTATAATTTGAGATTTCTTTCCTGAGCTTAGATCTTCACTGGATTTAAAATGATCTATGTTAGTTGTTAAATACAGAATGTCATTGGAGATTTATTGAGAAATTATAAGTATGATTTTAAAAATATTATTAAGGAGATATTTTTAAATTACTTGATTATAGATTTTTGTGTACAGGTTATAGTAAGGCCTAACAGAGCCTTGATGAATGTTCGGATGGGCCTGCGGCCGGTCAGGGGCCTAGTTTACGGGCCTACCTATGGGTTCAGGTCGTGACAAATTGTGAATATTAATTTTCTAGCTTAGTGGAGCCTTAAACTCTACGAACTTAAGGACCAAATAGGAAACACAAGCAGACAAACTGTCAAATAAATTAAAAACTATAAAGAATCTTTTGAAAAAAAAAAAAACTAAAGCCCAAACATGAGGGAGCAAATTAATAATCCACATAAGAGGAAGTGAAAAGCGTGTCTACTGTGTTTTGTGGGAAGAAGACAGATCAATGTCCACATCTTTATATATATATATATATATATATATATATATATATATATATATATATATATATATATATATATATATATATATATATATATAATAAAGATGTGTTGTTGAGAAAGTTACACTCAACCTGTTGATATTGCTGTCGTACATGGGAACTGCTAGCTGCGCTCATGGACAAAGACGTATTCACGGCTATCCTCTTCAGATCCAGAGCCTTGCATGTGGGAGATCCTATCCTTTAAAATAAATATATAAAACCATCCTGACCTCATCGATCTTGTGTCTACTGTTGACATATATGAAAATGGGATGCCGCAATAAACTTTGAAACCGAAGGCACCATAGTTGTTTGGATCTTTTAGCAGCGATTCCACCATAGTTGTATGTGCAACAAACTTCACGGAGGCATTTTGCCCCAAATTGAAAAAGATATATAGATCTGAGAACACATGATTAAGATAACATGATAATAAGAAGCTGATGGTATATGTACAGCCAACTTCCTTGTATTTAATGATGTTGAGAGATTGAGAATTTATAGATTACCAAAAGTAACAAGAGTACTCGGCCAGCCTACTGGTTGAGAAAGCACGGATAAAACGTGAATTCTGAATGTCTTATGTTTGGTTTCTATTAAGTGCATTTCAGGGTCTACCATCGGCAGACAGTCGACGTCGTCACTCGTATACAGAGGTGACATGCCATCTGAGACGACCTTGAGCAAAAATTTTGAGCGGAATGTCGTACAATCACATCGAACTGGGGTTATCAGCTGATATACTTAATCTTCACGTACAACTCTCTGCTCTATTCTTCCCAATACAGGATTTGGTAAGACTTCTACTCTGGTTGCATGCGATTAGAGAAATAGGAAAAAGAAACAAAAATGTGAGCTTACATGATGGATGTAGGGGTCTGTGTGAGTTCCCCAGCAAAAGTGTTTCTTCCCTTCTTGACCACATCATCTCGTAAACTTTCTATACATTTGTTTTGGCAAGTTCAGCACATAATGTCACAGAAACAGTATCAAGTTCTAGTACGTAATTGATAAGAATATTCCAATGCTTAAACTTTATTTTGGGATACAGGACCGGATATCCCACTAAAATTGTTCCTCATCACTATTTAGGAATTGATGCATGATGGAACAACTCTCACATTGTCACACATCACTCTACTGTTTTCATTGAAGGTCAAAAAATTGTCACTAAAAGAACTTTTACCTTGTTATCTAAAAAATTCTTCACCACTGACATATGAGTTAAAAGTGGGGTGCGATGCATTGTTCGTGCTCTTAATAGAGCTTTTGCTACCGAAGGCTAAATGAAGATAGATAATACTGGAACCTCTTTTTTTTTCGTTTGTTAGACTTTCAAAGATCTCCAATTAATAAGTTTAATTGTTTTGGACGATGACGAAATTTAGAGGTGTCAAAGGGCCGGGCTTGGGCTGGCCCAGCCCGGGCCCAGAGGGCCAAAAAAAGGGTAGGGCCATTTAGGGCTTCGGGCCTTAGAAACCGGGCCGGGCCCAAATCTATGAAATAGAGGTCTTGTCCAGGCCCAAGCCCTAGGCCCTAACTTTAGAGCCGGGCCTAGGGCCGGCCTAGACTTTTTTTTAAAAAAAAAAATTCTTTTTGTGCTGCGAAAATATTAATACACGAAATAAATGAAATTGATAGGTCCTAAATCATTCAATATCTCTCTCGTGGCTAATGAAGTGCCTTAGAGCTCTACTTTTACTCTATTTGAGAATATTGATTTGCTACAAAGAGTAATTTTGTTAGCAAAAAGACAATCTTTTCACAGGAAAAAATATAACTTTTAGTCATGAAGATTTTTTGTTTTCTAAACTCAAAAATGGATACCTAAAAAACTTTTTCCTAATGATATCTCTAAAAATTTCACTCAAATATACATCTAGCTTTGCATTTTCATAGTATTAAGTATCTCATTAGAAGCATGCATCATTAGACCATTTTTACCATGAACTTTTCTGTGCTTTTTGGAGTTATGTTCTCAATTTTCATTGCCTAATTGTGTTGTTTCTAGTTCTTAGACAAACAAACATATATTTTATCTTCATAATTCCATGAAACTAATACAGAGGAGCCTTGCAAGTAAAAGTAGATAAAGAAGTAAGAACCATCATCATGAGCTGAAAAAAATGTGCATGTCCAAAATGTTAAATAAAAAGAGAAAAATATGAGGTAGAGAGAGAATGAGGCGCGAGAAAAAAGGATAAATAAAAAAATGTAAGTAACACAAAATAGTTTAGGGCCAGATTTAGGGCCAAAGGGCTTGGCTAGAATAGGGTCAAAAAGAGGGCCAGATTTAGGGCCAAAGGGCCGGGCCAGAATAGGGCCGAAAAGAGGGCCAGAATCGGGTCGAGGGCCGGGCCAAATTTGAAAAATATTAGGCCTCGCCCTAACCCTGGCCCAAGGCCCTACGCGTTAGGTAGAGTTGTCAAATGGGCCGGGTGGCCAAAGGCCCAGCCCGACCTGGCCCATACATGAACAGTGCTGGCCCGGCCATTTTGGGCTTAGGGCCTGGGCCAGGCCTGAATTTTTTTGAAAAAAGCCCGGGTTTGGCCCGGCCTGAAGAATGGCCCGAAAAAAGCCCGATTTTGGCCCGGGTCAAAGTGGCCAGAGAACTGTTTCTTTCTTTTCTTCTTCCAACGACAAGCACGTGTACGAATAAAAAATGAAAAAAAAGAGGTAAAGAAATAAAGTGACGCGTTTGACCATTTCTAATAGCAACATGGGGATTAAGCTAACTTGACTTATGGGTGGATCAAGATTGGGACTTCTTCATCACTTCTACACTTTGCTCTTGAACCCATTTGTGACTGGCCTTCATCACAAAAAATCACCCCTTTTTCAACAAGTTTGCTGCAATAACTACTGTAATACCAAGCCATTAGTGAGAGCACTCTCTGTATCAGCAGTAGCAAAAATGGTCAAGGCCATTAGGGTTCATGAAGTTGGTGGCCCTGAGGTCCATTTCTCTATGTCTCTCTCCCGGTATCTGTGTGTATTTGTGTGTGGATATCATACTTAACATATGTAGTTTGCGATTTAATCCGCTGGCTCTTTTGAAAGTAGCTGCTAAATATTGAATAACAAGAAAATGCAAAAAAAAATAAAAAAAAATTTGGGCCCGGGCCCGGCCCAAGCCCGGCCCTAAATGTTGGGCCTAGGGCCTGAGCTTGGACCGGGCCTAGATATCCCCAGAGCCGGGCCTGGGCTTGGACCGGGCCCAGATATCCCCAGAGCTAGGCCCGGCCCAGGCCCGTTTTGCTCGAGGCCCGATGGGCTTGGGCTGGGCCGGCCCAAGCCCGGCCCATTTGACACATCTAGCGTTAGGGCCAGCACTATTCACCTTTAGGGCCGGGCCGGGCCTATTCATGACATCTAACACACTAATGTCTGCGAAAAACGATAATATTGCGAAGTTATAAGGAATACAATTCTGTCATAGCACATACGAGAAGCATAAGTAGGGGTCAAAAGATCGGTTGAGTATTAGTGCCTTAGCATAATGCATTCGCACGGAATCAATGTCTATACTACTTTTATAATAACACTAGTATATCAAAATCCGTAATTCTAAGATAGTAATGAACTCTAAACCATAGTATACATTAGGGGTGAGCACGGTTCGGTTGGTTCGGTTTGGAGGCTGAATACCAAACCGAACCGACCAACCTCGGTTTGAGAAAAAATAAACCGAACCGTAGTTGAACGGTTCGGTTTGAACGGATTAGATGGATCGGACGGTTCGGTTTAAACGGATCGAACGGTTTGGGCTAAACTCCATTCTAGGCCCAAAACAACTAAAAATGTGTAACAAAAACACTGAGTGAGAGATAATCTACACAGCACAAACAACACAAATCACTGCAATTCCCACTTTCGTCTTCAGGGATTAAGCCAGTGGATTGAACTCGAACTTGGGTTTACAATCAACACAAACATGTGATAGGAAAACAAGTAGATAAAAATCCAGAACAGTCACAATCTGAACAATACCCACTACAGAAAACAACAGACCAACAATCCTCAAACCATTGAATTGTAGTAATAAAACAAAAAAAAGGAACTCAAAGACACTCTGTACGTACTTGTGTGAGAATGACTCTGAAGGACATGGAAAGAACTCTATAAAAAGCAAGAACGAAGCTGACCCTTTCTACGCAGCGTTTCAGCATTTCAGAGGCGCAGCAGTGGGAGGTGGAGACGGCTGCTGGAGGAGACGGTTGCTGGAGGAGACGACGGGCTGAAAGAGATGCTGCAGTGGTGGAGATGCTGCCGTGGTGGAGGCGCTGCCGTGGGAGGTGGAGATGACGGGATGAAGGAGATGACAGCTGAAGGAGACTGAAAGAGATGCTGCCGTGGTGGAGGCACTGCCATGGTGGATCTTGAGACCTGAGAGTTGATGGCTGAGGCGTGGAGTGGAGGTTGTGGAGCAGATTTGGGCTGCGATTGAAGAAAATAATGGATTGGATTTAGGGTTACACATATATTTATATGAAGGGTTAAGTTTAACTACCTAAATCAGTTAAAACTAACTAGGGTTAGTTAAAAATATATATATTATATAGTATACGGTCGGTTCGGTTTAGATCGGTTTCAAAAAATCCAAACCGAACCGACCGAACCAAACATGCGGTTTGTGAAAAAAAAAACCAAACCAATTGTTTTTGCCATCGGTTTGGAATTAGTCGGATTGGTTGGTTCGGTTTTTACGGTTGGATCGGTTTCAACGGTTTAAATGCTCACCCCTAGTATACATTGCTTTCTTATTTCAATGAGTGCATTATTCCAATTTTTTTTTCTTTTCTAAAGCCTGCACCGTTTTCAACATAAATGAGTTAGGAATGGATCCATTTTCTTCCTGCTCTCGAGTCTTGACTAGCATAAATGAGGCGTGAACAGTTGAGAGATGTGCACGGCTGTCGTGTATCGGCAAACAAATGAATAATCTTCAGTTTTGGGACAACTTCGTGGCATTATTACAGTATAGAATAGAATAGGAAGGGGCTGGCTTGGCTGTCCACGCTATCAACCAAGTATAGTACTACACATGCTCTTATCCCCACGTCGCAGAGACAATAGACAACGATCTTGACACCATATTCATCACATTGTCTTGGATTGGATTGGATTGCTCGGACTATCTGACAAAAAATCAAGTTGTGGCAAAAACGGGGTAGGTAGGCAATTGGGGCTGTTGTGGTAGGAGGCCAGTGTAATGTGGGCACAGTGGTGGGGTGAGGGAGGGAGAGGCTACCAGCGGGTTGGGGTAAGGGAGGGACTGGTGGTGTGGGGCAAAGGAAGGGGCTGCCAACATCTGAGATTTCAGATTAGAAAGAGAAAAGTTAGGGTTTCTGAAGAAATTGGAGAGAGAAACCCATTAGCTCTAGTGCCGAAGCAGGGAAGGAGATCAAGGATGACGGAACCCTGAAAATCTTGAGGGCATTATATTTGCAGATTGAGAAAATTTGTTGAAAAAGACAGAACAAGATAAATTTTCAAAACCCTAATTTGAAAATTAGGGTTTTGCAATCCTAATTTAAAAATTAGGATTTTGAAACCTTAATTGAAAATCCTAATTTTCAATTTAGGGTTTAAAATCTTAATTTGAAAATTTAAAAATTATTCAGTATATACTGTATAGTATTGCCATTTTAAAAATACGTAATGATGACATGATAAAAAAATACACTTTATGAATGGAATCCTGACGGTGGACACAAGTGTTACCTTTATAAAAAATTTTGTCACGGTATGTTACATTTTGAAACTTAATACTTTTTACTATAATTTCATCATAACCTCAGAGATTTTACTGTAATTATCCCTTCATACTTGATTATACAAGGAGGGGATTACTTAGAGATGAAATGACAAATTCACATCTAAAAACCAACCAATTTACTTAAATCTCTAACATGAATACGGTAAATTTGGAGTGAAACAGTTTTCTTTGCAATGCATGTATCATTTAGCACATCAGTTCTTAGTTGATCCTCCTCTTTGTTTCTTTGATTGATATGTCCAGCTGAAACATGTAAAAAAAAAAAAATTGTTTAAATTAGTATATTTTCGATATTATGAAATTTGTTGACAAGCAACTCTTATTTGTTAATGTCACCGGTATCTGGTTTGGTAGGGGATTAGCAGTACACTGTACTAGTTGGCTTTTTATGTACAAATGACCTTATATCAAGTACTCCTTCCATCCCAAAAAGCCTGATTACATTTCGTTTTTGAATTTTTTCGAAAAAATTGATCATTCTCGGAAAAAAAATTCTATAAGTGTTTTTTCATATTTACTCTTCTTATATATCTTTTGTTCTATTTCTCTGTTCATATTCAATTTTCTACCAACCCATTTTTTTTTCTTCTCCAAGCCCTCTTTGTTCCCTCCTTCTCTATTTCTCTCTCTTGGAGTAGAATGAAAAATTCATAAAATATAATTCATATCTTAATTAAGCGTGGAAGTCAAACACGATCAATTAATTACAGGCGGAGGAAGTATAATATAGTAAAATCCCACTCACCACCCTCATAAAAAAAGAAAGAAAGAAAAAAAAGCAATTGGAACTTGTAGGGTTATTATCTATCTATATCTATATTTATTCTATACTATATATAAATTAAAGGCAAAACTTCTTTTAGTGTAACACTTTTTTTTATATTACTTAACTATTTATCTATAATGTTAACACTTGACATTCTATAACTTTTTTTTTAATGATACAAAATAAAATCTTAAATAGTAAATAACTACTTATAAAGGTATGTTTGTTTTCATAATTTAAAATTTATTTTATTCAATATCATCGTGACACGTGCATCGCGTGTGTCGTGATGAATGTTGACACTTGACATCATCATACTATAAAAGGAATACAATTTTGGTATAACACTACTTTTTGTGTTATATAACTACACATTAGAATGTTAACACTAGGCATCATAAGATTTTTTTTAGGTAATATAAAATGTAATATTTAAATATTAAATAATTACCTAAGAGGACATGTTTGACTCTTAAAATTCAAAAATTAATTCAAAAAGTGTAGTCAAAATACGTCTACAAGGCCATACTTGATATTATATAAGATAATCTCATTTTCGCATATGAAACACGCGTGCCACCATAAATGACACAAAATAAAAGTTTAGATAGTAAATAAATATTTAAATGATACGATAAGATTTTGCTAACTTATTTTGCCGCATGTATGGCTAACTTATTTTTCTGTAATTTAAGATTTATTTGACTAAATATGACAATACACATTGATACGTGGTGCTTGATTTTTTGTTAACAAAATTGATATTATTAACTTTATTTTTGCACGAGCATCGCGTGTACCACTGTAACTCATACTATATATAGAGGGAATACCCCTTTTAGTGTTATATAATTACTTACTTAAAATGATGACATGTATCATCCTAAAAAAATTCTTAAAAAGTAACATAAATTAAAACATTAAATACTAAATAACTACTTTAATTAGAAGGACATCTTTAGTTTCATATTTTAAAGCACTTATATAATATGCATGATAAGTTTCAATTTAACAGCTTTATTTTTTCACCATGGACTATTCGAAGTTCGTTAAAAAATGTAGTCAAAATATATTTTAAAGGTCAAGCTTTATATTATTAAAATATCATACTATTAACTTCAATTATACACACATCGCGTGTGTCAAGATAACTCGTGGAGAATAATGCGAGCACTTCCGACTCTGTTGTTGTATAAACAGGAAGACAAAATGGCACAGACAAATACTGCCGGAGTTTTAGTGAAGTTGGTAAAAAGTGCATGTTCCATAACTTTGAGCCCAAAATCTGGTATCAGTTCCTTTTTTTTTTTTTTTGAGGGTAAGTGTGACATCATAATCCCACTCGTATCCTCTCTTTTGCATGTTCCGTAGCTTTGAGCCCAAATCTTGATTCGGTTATTTTTATTTCAACAAGTTAGGTTTTACAGTCCAAACACATTCTTATTTTCATCTCGTTCATTTTTTCCTTTTTTTTTTAATTTTTATTTTGGGATCAAGCACATATTCCTACTCTAAGTGAGGTTGATAGAAAAATTTTGGTTTGAGTTTTTCTTTCATTTTTTGTAAACTAAAGAAAAAAATTGTCATTTGATAGACAATTTTTTAATTTTTTTTTTAAAACTGGTAGTCAGTTTGGGTTTGTTTCTGAAAATTTTACTTTGAGTTTTGGATGGTCAGTTTTGGTTTTAATTTTTATTTTGAAATCTAACCTTCAAGTTTCACTAGAAGCAATTAGAAACCTACCTGTTCTTACAAAATCAATTTCTCATTTATCACTCCCACCAGCTACCCCTAATCCCCAACAACCACCACATACAAATGTTGTCACGACCCCACTGCCGTCGCCCCCTACATATTTGCCCACTGCCGCCACCCTACCACTGTCGACAACCCTGACCTTAACCCACCACCGCCACCTCACTACAGTTACCACCCCAACACCGTCACCACTCATATCCATGTTTCACCATCCCGCCGCAACTAGAATCTGCCCCACAATAGCAGATCTGCATTACCCACCGCCACTAACCGTCGTTACTGTTGCCATCACCACTGTCGCCACTCATATCCTCAGCTGCCATCGCACCCATATATTTTCTTCTCCTTCATAGCTCCATCGTGGTAGGTCTGCTCCACCCACCGTCACTGTCGCCACTCATATCTCTAGGGGATGGTTTGAGACACCGGCCTCAAATCTCTGGTCCACCGTTGCCACTCACAGCCCTGCCCCACCGTTGTTATTGCATCCACAGATCTGTCCCACCATCGGAACCCCACCGTTGTAGTATGTGTTAAGGTTTTTTTTATGGTGGTAAGTTTTTGTGATTTCATATTAGGAGGGTGGTTGTGGCGGTGGTGTGATTTAATTTGATATATGGGTGGTGGTGGTGTTGTGATTCGATAATGCATTAGCAGTGGTCGAAGTTTGATGGTGATGTGTTGAATGGCCATAGTGCTTTGGACATGGCGGTATGGGTTCTGTTGGAGAAAATAGTTAATTTTTTGAAGGGAAAAAAAAGAATGAAGAATACACGCCGATTTTTGTTAAAAATAAAAAAAAACAAAAGAGGATTTTGTTTTTCTTTTTAAAAAAATTGAAACCAAAAACTATAATGATTTCAAATGCACCCTTAAGGGGCGTTTGAAGGACTTGAAGGACAAGAACAAGGACGTTGCCCAACGGATTACTTTTGAGGACGTGAATACAAACATAACATTGATTAGTGGTTGCATGATCTCAAGGATGCTTGCGTCTCTTACAGTAAAAAAAAAAAAGAAGGGAAAAAGCTTGATTATTGTTACTTGTTTACAATTAGATGTTATGGCTCATTTGTTTTTAACCTCTGAAAAAAAATTACTTTATCTTCACTCTTTAACAACGCGGACTTGGTACTTCTACTTATTATATAATATATATTTGTAAATTTGACTTTGCATTAAGAAGAGAAAAAGGCAAAAAAAAAAAAAACACTAGGTTGTATATTTTAAGGTTGAAGCAAAGACAATAATAATAAATTAAATCTAAACTCGTTATGGATTCTGCTTTAACAGAAGCCAATGATCCTCACTTTTGTCTGCCACTTTTGCAAACAAAGCCATTCAGTGATGAGATAAATGAAGTTGAGAATCATCACCATTAGGTTGCCCACATGAATCTTCTAGTCAGATTCTACTCCAATATCCATCCATTGTGCTCTCCACGTATATATCACCTTCCATGTATCAGGGAAGAAGAGTCGTTCAAAGTAGCAATTGCTACCTGGCAATCACCTACTCAGCTTTCATATTAACATCATCATTCGGTAATACGCATAGCATACGGCCATACCCATCACATCACATCACATCACATCAAATCCAATCCAAGGTAGCCCCTCACTGCAAGTTACAAATCCTGCAAGTTTAAGGGTAAAAACGTACATTATGCACCGCATTAAGAACTTGTTTGATTTTGAGATGGCTAACGAGCGTTAGGTGCTTGACAATGAGTTAATTTCAAAAGTTAAGAAGCCCGTTTGAGATCGATTCTGTAAAGCATATTTCAGGTTAAATTTGAATCAATTTTTAAAATCAGATATAATTTACTTTAAGCAGAATCAGTTTACTGTTTGGCAAAATTAGCTGTGAACTAACTTAAAGTTACAAAAAATGTTCGGATAGAAAGTGATTAAATCAGTTTTGATATGACAAAAAAGGACACTACATAAATACAGTTTCTAATATCCATTTAGTTAAGTAATGTTAATATAACTTTTATTTGAAAATAACTACAATATACGAAAAAATTATTGAAGAAGCTATTTTCAATCACTTACAAAAGTTGTCAGTTCTTATTCTGAATTAAAGGTAGAAGAGCATATAGAAATGGTGGGGAGGAAGAAGGCGGTTGTTGATGAACTGGTGTGCTCCCTTTCTCTGTTAGCTAGAAGAGAATATAGCTCTAAAAGCTAATTAAAAGTCACACCCAATAATTAGTTAAAAGGGTATGAAATGTCTTTTTGTGAAAAAAATATGGGGATATGATGGTAAATTAAAAGGTCAAACCTGATTATGGAAAAATAAATTATTTTATAATCCTCACTTTCTAGGATTATGAATTTAATTAGTTTTTAGCTTTTTTAGCCAGATTAAATTTCATAATCTCTTTTGCCGAACACTGACATACCTGATTTAATCTAAATCAAATCAGGTTTGATCATCCCATAATCAACCCCAAACACCCTCTAAGACTAAATCATAATCCAAGAAAATGAAAATTATAAATCACACCATTCTAATAATTAAGTTTGACCAAGTAAAGTAAAAAAGTATTCAACTAATAACAAAACAATATCTGGCTACTTCTCTCTCTAAAAGACATTCTCTTTAACAAGGTTTCAACCGACAGTCACCATGGCTGCCCTACTGTGCTTCCGCACGTGTAAGGCGGCTGCCACTCCAATCTATATTTTATGTTCTTCCGTCTTGTGTGGTGATAGCCTTAAGGCTTGATAGTGGGTGGCCGGCTGTGGAAGCGATGGGTAGTCGACGGCGTGGTGCATCACCAAATTTGATCTGAGACGACAACCTCTCGGTAAGTCTCCGATCTCAGTCGAACTTAGTAGATCCAAACAGATTTACCCGTTTCATCTTTCTTTCCACCTTTCGCCGGAGGTGACTGGAATTTCTTTGGCAGTGACCGGAACTTCACTACAGGTAACCGGAATTGCATCGACATTGCTTGACCGTCATTTTTAAATGGTCCTTCAGTTTTTATGCGTTTCATTCTTATATGTTCCGTGATGTACAATAGTGGAGATTGGGTTTGTGGTTGGTTGTGATATCTTTGGTAGTTATAAGAGGGCTTGATTTTGAGGGGGCTGAGCCATGGTTATAGTTTGATTCTGTGGAACCTGGGGTCTTGGTTGGGGGGGGGGGGGTTGGAGTATGGTGTTCTGTTAGGAGAAAAAGGGGGGATTCGAGGTCCCGCGGGGGGGGGGGGGGGGGATCTGTTTGGGGTTCGGGACAATCTGTTCTGGGTTGGGGGAGGGGGAATTGGTTAGGTCTCTTTTTTATGATTGGGCATCATGTGTCTACCATGGTTTGTTGTGCGTGAGAAGTGGTTTCTCCGCCCTGTCTCGTGAAATTTGGTTCGGATTTGATAAAGGATAGTAGAAAGATAAATTTTGGGGTGTTGAAGATCTTGATGGTGTACCACGCCTTGTTTAATGATGTGCACACCTTTGGGTCGTGCGGTTCTCGATTGTCTGCTCTATTGTTATCAATTTGTGTTTTGTTCTTATTTCTATTTCGTTCTTTTTTATTTCTAAACCTGTAATCTTTGCATGTTACTTTAAGTTGAGTTATATCGTAAGATATACTTTACTCTAATTCAATTGTAATGTGTCTATTTATTAAGTTCTTTGTTAATATCGACCTTTGTGATCATATTTAACGAGTCACGAGAATATCGTGACCTTTTTTAGCCGTATGGCATCTCTTGTAATCGCTATAAAAGCGTTTTATTATCAATACTATCCTCAACTTTATCAAAAAAAGGAAAGGAACCAAAGCATATTCTCTTGGAGTCATAAGGGGAGGGCTGAGATTATAGCTAACATTCAAAAATGGATCCGATACAGGGTCTTAAGTTGGAACAAGACATCAAAATATACCACAAACTTGCCAAAACTGGGAACTACCTTTAACAAATCTACAGGATTGAACTCCATGTGAATATTTGCTTTTCTTCTTAGTTTTGTGAGTTGTAAATATGAGTGTATGTTGATTGTGATGTTTTCATTGATAATAAAAAGGACCTGTTACTAATAAAAAAAAACTTTATCAATAATAATAATAATAACAAAAGACCTTTAGCAAAAAAATTTCAAGCATTAAATTTTCAATGTTTTTGTTACTATTTTTATCCTAACACCATCCAAAGCTTAGAACTGACTTTGATTAAAGTGATTTTAATATGAAATTTGATTGAGTTTAATCGAAATTTGCTTTGGATAATCAATCCAAAACATGCTTTAACTTTACTCTGGAATTATGAGGTCTTTCTCCATGGTTCATTCACATTTTACAAAAACTTCAAGCTTGTGTATGTTCTTCCTTTTTCTTGTTCCCATCCAAATCCTCATAAAGCTCAATTTCCTTCTGCGGACAGGCCTGGACCCTCAAGCCGGTCCAAGTTGCCACGAATCGAAACTATGAACTCGACGGATTGTGACGTTCAAATGCATATGTATTTCTTGTTATAAGGGGAAAGGGGTATGATGTACTAGATTGACAAGGATGCAAAAGCGAACTTCATCACTTGAATAGTGAACTAATATCATATACTGGTTAGAATTTCAGAGTAGTTGTATAAAAGCTTCGAACCAAAAAAAGAAAAAAAAAGTTGTATAAAAGCAACTATACAAGAGTCTACTATGTACACAAGAATGGCTTCAAGCAGACAGCTCTGTATCTGCTGCGAATCCCTTGTTTATTTCACATTGAAGATGAAAGAGTGAATTAGATGTTGCATGAAGGATGTATAGGTGTTACAAGCTCTCCCGTGCAGTAGGGAAGTCGACTCCATCTTTTATATGGCTCACTGCCGTGGGGCATAACCATTTCATCACGTTTGGGCCCAATATCTGATAATAATGAAGACACCAAAACATATTAATGAAAGCATTTCAGCCTTGTGTGCCTGCGCTCGCTCGTGAGCATCATGCACACACACATACGAGCGCGCACAGAGAGAGGGGGTGGGTGGGGGGAGGGGGGGAGAGACATACCAAAGTGACATTTTTGTAATCTCCGACATTGAAAGGATGCCGATAGTTCTGGCCATTTTTCCTAGCCAACCAAGCTGCCCGTTTCCCTTCATAGTACTAGAGAAAAGTTAATGCCAGAAACCCGTCAAAAACCACACAATGCGTCCACATGATCCCTCCAATGATGAAATCTCAGTGTTTACCTCTATTGTTGTCATGTTTTGGGTGATAAGATAGATATGCCAGCTCAAGAGAGTTCCCAGTGTCAAGCTTAAGCCAACAATCATTATCCCGCAAGTAATCTGAAGATACATTTGTACCCTACTTTTAGAGTTATTCAATCATCAAAAACAACAAAGTTGTGAACAGAGACAAAAATGCAAAGCAAGAGAAGAAAACGAAATAAAATAGCGGGAGCAGCGAAATCATGCAAGCTATAAACCATCATTCAGAAAACTAATTAACCTATTTGGCTCCACACAAGCATTAGCTCAGTTTGGTTTCGATAGGATCTAAGCAAAGAGCAGATGGAAGGAGAAATTTACACACCACCCTCATTGGAGTAGATGTGATATTAACTCGGTGATATTAACTCAGTCGAGTGTAACCAGTCTATGACAACAGACTTCCAAAGTATTTGGTTACTGGCGCGCAATATGCCTTTTACGATTCAAACTACATAAACTTGGAAATGGCATTACGTAAAATGCAGCAAATGCAAGCTTACATAAAAGATTTTGAGGGGAGTTCTTCCATTGAGATCGAATTCCTTTCGAAATGCGCAGAGGACAATTATGACCTATGAATGGCGAAATCCATGTATCAACACAAGTTGAAAAAATGAAGAAAAATTAAGAACATAGAGCTAAACTGCGCTTACAGAAGAATACATGCTTGCCACGGTTGCATATACAACAAGGACGAAAAAAGCCTTATAGTTTCTGTGACCAACACAATTGTTTATCCACAAACAATGATGATCCTGCACCCAATAGGGAAACACGACGACATAATCAAAACAGGTAATAATTAGCACATGAGCACTTACATATAATTTAAATAGAACAATGAAAATGCACCTACCATTCTCAGAACACACCTTCTGCAGACACGGCAATGATGAGCTCTGGGAGGCTTGTATGCAGCACACTTATCGCAGTGACTCAGATGTGCAACCTGTTGGTACTCCAGATACTTTAGTGCTTATAAATAAGAATGTCATAATTGATATGAACTTTTTATTGACCATGGTTGCACATGAAAAATCTGAAGATGAGTGACCCTTATTTTATCTCAAACCTCCTTCTTCATGAGATATTTCAAGTAGGTGAAACGTGTTCTAGAAACATGAACTTTATAACTTCACGTGATAATTGATATCTGAAGTACCAAAAAGATAATACCGAAACTGAAGAATATTGTGTGATTCATGTACACCGGATCAACAACACAAGATGAAGACTTGCCTTTCCTATACACAAAACTACTTATATCCAGGCCCCAAAGATACCAAAAAGATCCAATATGGAGTCGATCAAGACCCCAACCCTTGGCTGGAAACCCAAGTGCAGAAGGACCTTAGAAGCACTAGCATTTTGTCCAAATTACAACTTTTAACATAGAAGTGATTTCCACTATCCTACAGAAGCCATACAAAAGAGGGGCTACTCCAAATTCAACACACCACTTACCAGCACCCTAAAACCTGCACAAACCAATGACCGTATAATCCAAGGCACTCCATACTAACGAAACAAAACCGTCCATTAGCAAGTAAACAATGAAGACGAACACGGCTCATTTTCTTCTCTGCTCCTTCATAGAAGTAGTGATGCCGACTTCTGCCTAGAAAGATCACCCTTCGCTTCAATTGATCCTGATGAACATGTCCCATACAAAAAAATAATAATAATAATTCCAAATGCAACGGAGAACAAGCTTTCTCCGAAGTAACAGTGGTATCCAAAATCATCTTATATACAGCAAGAAAAAGTTCATTCAAGGCTTATCCAATATTTCCTGAACTGACCAAGGATTTGAATCATTAGCCAACATTTTCTTTTTCAAGCATTAGCATTGATGGTTACCGTGTACATTTTGCTATCAGTTTGCCTGTTTACCAAAAACTAAACAAAGAAAAAGCATTTGTCAGTTCTTGAAAGAATTTGGTGACCTATTCCCATTTTTTCAGTGAAGTGACCTAAATTTCTTCTACCAACATGTCTCAGTTGTCAACGTAGTACTTGCCTCTAATATTATGAATCCCCTGCATCCTTCTTGCCATCCAAGTCCCAAAACCCAAGCTTTTTCTCCAATTTAGATCACCAAACATCTCCACATTTGTTGTTCTTCAAACCCTCTCAAACCGTTTTATTCTACGAGCCAACCACATAAGAGTCACGGCCTTAGTCCCCATATCAACCTTCAAGTAAATTGACCTTTTTCCTCCACATATTCTCAAAATAAAGTTAATCCTTGCCCGTAAATATACCTCCCAGATCTCACAGAATAGAACATGATATGAAGGAAGTCTAGAGCGATGCCACATCCCAATAGAACTCCTCCGTATTTGGTTTCATCATTTTAGGAAGGGGGTTTGACGCCTTCAAAAACTGATTTCACAATGGCACTCTTATCTTGACGCATACTTATACAGGCATGGATGTATTTGAACTGCAAAAGGGTAATATTATGTAGACGTAACCTAAGTACTACTACACAAATGAGTGAAGAGAGTGTTCAATCCTAAGAAATTTCCAAACTCATGATCTACACGAAATCGTTCATTAGTATCCTTGGATTCATGAAACCAACGTATTTGGTGTGGAGAAGCTCAATAATATATCTTGAACTAGGCTAAGCCTAAAAGTCATATTGTACATACGAAAAGTGTAGATGATCCCCTATTCAACATCGATTTGATATAAAGCGTACTTGGCATCAACTACACCAACATTAAAGAATATTACATGCCCACTATGCAAGGTGGAATTCTTTCTGCTAGCAAATGTACACCGTCAAATAGCTTGGCCATCACCATCATGACAATTCCACAATATGAGGAACTGCTTGTAAAATGCTAGTGTAACTCGTAATGTTTTTCACGAGTCATTCACATCCTTGCCATACATTATCTTAATCATGCGAGTGAAACTTTGTTAGATAAACTAAAATTACAGGTTTTATTTGTAACAATACCCTGCGGTGGCGGCCTCACTCCAGGTGGCGTAAGCTTAGCCCCGATATGTGATTTGCTTTCCTGCGTGGCATGTGCAAGGGCCTCTGGTGCACGCATTAGGGCAGGCTACTTTTAGCACGTTAATTACTTACTTTGGGACGGTATGTATCCATACCACTACTAAATCAAAGATTTAGTATCCAAAACTTCATGTGAAAAAGTACGTGAGGCAACAGCTATATCTAGATAATAATCTTTGGATTCATCCCTATTAGTAGTTACAAGCTCATACACATATTATTTGCGCATATAAAATGTCTTCTCTTCTTGATTTATAGTACGTGTATAGTAAATTACTTCTCTATGCGTGGCAAGATGCATTATTTACTTGCATATGACCTCTAGCTTTGGGAGTAGATATAGTTTTAGGACTTAGTGTTGCGTCTGTTTGAATAGTTAGCATGGAAAATGGATCTTTTCAACTTAGGGCCTGTACGTTTACGTTTTTCCGTTTTCGTTTTTGTAATGATGATGAAAAATATGCTTTTTTTTCCGTGTACTTTTATTTTTTTCCGGTTCCGTTTTGGATTAAAAAATCCAAACAGTACCGAAAAATCTGAAAATACCCAAAGGGTGTTTTCACCTTTTTCCACAACTTGTATTCTTTGTGTCAGAGAATACCAAATCCATATCACTGTTCACAATTTTTCGGCCAGTGGTTCTGACGCCCAGCTGCAATATCCATTCGTAGACAGACTGTAGGTTGCCTCTCTCTGCTCTCTCTATCTCCCATTTATCTCCTCTACCTTCCATGAATAACAGCTCCTCACTTCAATCTCATGCCCTTCCTAGATCTGCCGACATTAACGGAGAAGCTGCACCGAGACGGAGCCGAAGACCCAGCCTACATACGACGGAGAAGCCGCCGGTACCTGCCATCTCCGAAAGAAGCAGCCAGCATTCCGTGACAGGAGAGAACGATTTCCCATCGCCTGCACAACTCCTCAAGGTTTTGATCATCTCTCGCTCTTACTTTTTCGTCGTTCATTCCGCTACTCTCTTAATTTCTGCTTTCTCTTCTTTGATTTTCAATGTTTGGTTTGGCTATGAATGATTATTGAAGGGTTTTATTTTTGGAGTTCTGTTGATGAATTGGGGAGAGGTTTTGGCAGAGAAAATTCCTTTAAGGAATTGCGGGGTTGAGATGAGATGGAGATTGATCTCAATACAACACAAATTGACTGGTACAGACAGGAAAATGGGAACCCACTAACCGGAGAAAATTTCAGTTTGCTGACTGAAAATGTGTAGGGCGTAAATGACGGGCCTTTATACGAAGAACTTTTCTGTATTTCTTACTCAAGAAATTACACTACTAGAAAGCTACATTTATAGGGAAAGGATAAGTGCCACAGGCTGGCAAATTCCTTGATATCTGACTATACAAAAAGAAACTAAATCATATCTTACAAAATAGGAAACAAGAAACTAATTCCTCTAAATCAGGGATCTATCACTAATTGTAATTGACAACTATTTACAGCCTAATAACCCTGATATTCTTGGATCCAAATCCGGAATTCAACACTCCCCCTCAAGCTGGGGAATGTATGTCGATCAATCCCAGCTTGGAAAGATGTATATCAAATGGACCTCTAGGAATGGCCTTGGTAAGTACATCTGCAGTTTGCTGCTGTGTAGGAGTATAATCAACCTCTATGACCCCTTGCTCTATCTTCTCTTTGATGAAGTGACAATCAATCTCTATATGTTTGGTTCGGTCATGATGAACTGGATTCTTTGCAATACTAATAGCTGCCTTATTATCACGCATCAGCTTCAAAGATGCTGAAGGTGAAAACTGGAGTTCCTCTAGAAGTCTCTTCAACCACATTCCCTCACAAATGCCGTGGGCCATGGCTCGGAATTCTGCTTCAGCACTACTGCGTGCAACAACTGATTGCTTCTTACTCCTCCAAGTAACTAGGTTGCCCCATATATAGGTGCAATAACCTGAAGTTGACCTTCTATCTGATAGTGATCCTGCCCAATCTGCATCTGAGAAGATTTCTACACTACGACTAACTCCCATTTTGAAGAATAATCCTCTGCCTGGAGTCATTTTTAAGTAGCGTAATATCCTATACACAGCTTCTTGATGCTCTTTTGTAGGGTTGTTCATAAATTGACTAACCGTACTTACTGCAAAGCTAATGTCGGGCCTTGTGTGAGACAAGTAGATTAACTTCCCTACTAGTCTTTGATATCTTCCTTTGTCAACAGTAGCTGAGTCCTTTTTTAAGCCGACCTTGTTGAATGGATCCATGGGTGTATCAGCGGGCTTGCATCCAAGCATTCCTGTCTCCTTTAATAAGTCAAGAGTGTATTTTCGTTACGAAACTGAAATACCGGCCTGACCTTGCTACCTCCATCCCGAGAAAGTATCTTAATGTTCCAAGGTCTTTAATCTCAAATTCCCGACTTAAAACCTGTTTTAGCTTGGATATCTTCTCTTCATCGTTCCCTGTAACAATTATGTCATCAACGTAGACTATGAGGATTGTAATCTTACCACCAGAGAGTCTTTTGATGAATAGGGTATGATCAGATTGCCCTTGTGAATATCTTTGCATTTTCACCGCTTTAGTGAATCTCTCAAACCATGCTCTTGGGGACTGCTTAAGCCCATAAAGTGATTTCAAAGCTTGCAGACCTGATTGCTATTACTAGGATGCGTTAAGCCCGGGGGAATCTCCATGTAGATTTCCTCTTCAAGATCCCCATTGAGAAATGCATTTTTTACGTCTAGTTGATGCAGGGACCAGTCAAGGTTAGCCGCCAAGGATAGTAAGACCCTGACTGTATTCAATTTTGCAACAGAAGCAAACGTTTCCTCATAATCAATTCCATAAGTCTGTGTGAACCCTTTTGCCACTAGCCTTGCTTTATACCGGTCTATACTTCCATCTGCTCTGTATTTGACATTAAAGACCCACTGGCATCTCACAGGATGTTTTCCCTTAGGCAATTGGGTAAGCTCCCATGTGCCATTCTTCTTTAATGCTTGGATCTCTTTATTCACTGCCTTTCTCCACTAAGGTTGTTGTAAGGCTTCTTGTATGCAGCTTGGAACCGTAGTGTTGTCCAGATTAGTGGTGAAAGCTCGAAAGCTAGGAGACAACTTCTCATAGGAAACAAATTGTGAGATGGGGTGCTTGGTACAAGATCTGACCCCCTTTCTATGGGCAATGGGCCTGTTGAGATAATTTAATAAACACAAGTCATCTGTGGAGGAGCTAGAGTCTAGATTACCTTGCATGACCTCAGTGGGAGTTGAACTCGGGACATCAGTTTGGCAAGGCTCAGGATGCATATGCGGTTCCACCGGTTTAGGATTCTTCTGACGCCTTGAGTAAACTTTAAGCTCTTTGTCCTTGAGCTCCTTGTTTCCTCCCTGAATAAGGTTAGGATCCGATGGTTGAATATCAAAGTGAGAAGGTTCAATGTCGGGTTGAGAATGAGACCCGGATAACCTCAGAGGGATGTCAAGTGTGGGAATGTCCCAAAACTGATATTCTTCTTGGCTTACTGAATTCTCCCCCTGAATATGAGTTTTGGGGCAATATGGCACATTTTTAAGAAAAGTCACATCCATAGTGTTATAGGTTTTTCGAGTAGTGGGACAGTAGCATTTATATCCCTTTGATAAGAGGAATAACCTATAAAAAGACACAATAGACTTTGGATCAAGTTTACTTCTCTGATGAGAGGAAACATGGACATAGGCAGAACATCCAAAAACTTTGAGAGGAATATTATTCACAATTCGATTTTGAGGAAAGATTTTGGAAAGAACCTTGCAAGGTGTATCAAATTTCAAAACTCTTGAAGGCATTCTATTTATCAGATAGGTTGCAGTTAAAATTGCCTCCCCCAGAAGTGTTTTGGAACATGATTGGCAAACATGATAGATCGGGCTACCTCCAATAGGTGTCTATTCTTTCTCTCAGCTATTCCATTTTGTTCAGGGGTGTCTACACAAGAACTTTGGTGAATAATCCCATTTGCTAAAAGGTAAGATCCAAGTGTTGAGTTAAAATATTCTTTAGCATTATCTGTCCTAAACACCTGGATCTTAGCCTGAAATTGATTCTGAATCATGGAATGAAAGGATTTGAAAATAGATCCCGCCTCTGATTTATCCTTCATAAGAAATACCCATGTAACTCGGGTATGGTCATCGACAAAAGAAACAAACCACCTAGCACCTGAAATATTTTGAACACGAGGTCCCCAAATGTCACTATGAATAACTGAGAATGGTTTAGAGGGTTTGTAATGTTGGGAAGCATAGGAACTACGACAGTGCTTAGATAGCTGACAAATCTCACATTGAAGAAACTTGGGATGTTTACTAAATAATGAAGGAAACAACTTGGATAAGTAGACAAAGTTTGGATGTCCTAGTCGATAGTGCCAAAACATTATTGTACTTTCTTTATTTGAATCTAAAGACAAGCTTGAACTAGAACCAGAGTTGTTTGTTGCATAGAGGAAAACATGATGAGCTCGAGTATCTTGTTAATCATCAGTCCTAATCTGGTAGAGTCCTTTGCTTTCCTTAGCATTGCCAATCATCTTCCCCGAATCCAAATCCTGAAACAAACAGTGAGTGGAGGAAAAGTTAACGCAGTTTAAATCTTGAGTGATTTTAATGATAGACAATAAATTGCATGAGAGATTGGGAACCAAAAGAACTGAGTTGAGAATTAGTCTCTTTGAGATGATCACTTTCCCAATTCCAGTCACAGTGGAAAGAGAGCCATCCGCAATCCTGACTTTGTAATTCTCGTGACATGGGCTGCACTCATGGAGTAGTGATACATCCCCCGTCATGTGATCTGAAGCTCCGGAATCGATGATCCAATCTGATGAGTCCTCAGCTTTAGAATAGAGAGAGCAGTCAAGAAGTTACCTTTTTGAGCAGTGGATCCGGTTGAGATAACTGGGGCAAGAGAAGATCCTGAACTAAACATTTTTTGCAACCATTCTACTTGCTCTTTGCTGAAGCAGGCAGGATCACTTGTTTTTCCTGTTCCTTCAGAGTCAACCACGAAGCCCTGCGCTTCCTTTTCTCTATTCAACTTCCAATTTGCTGGTTTCCCATGTATCTTCCAACATATTTCTTTGGTATGGCCCGGACGACGACGATGATCACACCAAGGTCTACCCTTTCTCTGCCGTGCATCATTGGTGGAAGTTGGCCCTCGAGAGACAAAACCTGATCCTTCAGGAATGCTTGGAGATGACCCTCGAGAGACAAGGGCAGATCCTTCTAGAATACTTGAAGATGGCCGGGTACCCATCATTAGCTTCTTCCTGCTTTCTTCCCTCCTAACTTCTGAGAAAGCTTCACGAATGGTTGGAAGAGGCTTGGCTCCAAGAATTCTCCCCCTTACTCATCTAGAGATTTGTCAAGTCCCAGTAGGAACTTAAAAATCCTTTCCTTTTCAATGATCTTCATGTATCGGCTTGCATCAGCTGGGCACTCCCAATCCAGACTTTCAAACCCATCTAATTGCTGCCAAAAACGACTAAGAGTGTTATAATATTGTGTCACAGACATCCCTCCTTGCCTAAGATCATGAAGAGCTCCTTTGATGTCGAAGAGCTCCGCTGTATTATCATTGTCAGAGTAGGTTTCCTTTGCTGCCATCCAGATTTCATAGGCAGTATCATAAAATAGAAAGTTCTGTCCTATTTCAGTATCCATGGTGTTGATTAACCAGGACATAACCATGTTGTTCTCGGTCTTCCACATCCTGAAACTCGGGTCATCCTTCTGTGGTGGACTTGCAGTGCCGGTAAGGTAATCGTCCTTACCTTTTCCTGAGATAAACATCATCACTGATTTTGCCCATTGGTGATAGTTGTGGCCAGTCAATTTGTGTTTTGTGATGAGAATAACCGAGCCTTCCGAACCACCAGTATTTATGGATTCTTGGCCTGATGAAGTCCCGGAGAAGCTGCTTGACTCAGTCGCCATAAGAGTTTAATGGTCAGGTCGAGTAAAAGAATGAAGAGTAAAGAGGGATCTGTTTTACTTGTCAGATCCGAGAAGAAGGAGAAGAAAAGATTCTGGTCAGACCCAAAAACAGGCAAGAAGAATAGCCCAGAAATTTTGCTCTGATACCATGAAGAACTTTTATGTATTTCTTACTCAAGAAATTACACTACTAGAAAGCTACATTTATAGGGAAAGGAGAAGTGCCACGGGCAGGCAAATTCCTTGATATCTGGATATACAAAAAGAAACTAAATCATATCCTACAAAATAGGAAACAAGAAACTAATTCCTCTAAATCAGGGCTCTATCACTAATTGTAATTGACAACTATTTACAGCCTAATAACCCTGATATTCTTTGATCCAAATCCGGAATTCAACACTTTATACAAAAGTACAACACTACACAAGCTTTTTCTTAAGCTTTTGCATTAATTTGCCTAGTTTTGGTAAGCACTGAGTTCAGTAATGAGTGTGACTTGAACATATTGCTCTTTTTATTTATAGCCCTTATAAGACATTCCTTTTTTGTTGATGTGAAACAGCGTTTTCCATAATGCATGTATAAGGGGGAACAGTAAACACTATTTGTGGAATAAATTGTGAGTCGATTGGGGTTAAACATGCATTATTAGAGCCAACACCAAATTAACCATTAATAAAACTGAGGAAGAGAACTAATGTGTGTAAAGTATTGATGACCTGTTGTGCTAATCTGAATAATTTTTGGTCTTGTACCCAATTCATTGAAGTGATCATCAATAGTGTACTATTGGCCATTGGGGCAAGCAATCAAGACTTGGAATGCTTGGCACTGTCATCATATTACTGAGTATGAGGGCTCATGCCAATTGCCAAACCCTGCGTTCTGCTTAGGACCTAAGGTACTAATAAGCTATTCGGCACTTGAAGTCTAAAAGCTGCACTTTGCTAGGCGTTGACCTCTTCCTTGTCGAAGACAGAAGAGGTCAGTTCTTGGCTATATGTTTCAGAATCAACAACATGTTCTATTCAATGATTGCGAGAAGCAGCAGCAAGAAATAGTGCAGAAACATAATAGAAAACATAAGATTGGAGTTGCTTCAAAACAAACCATTCTAGGTTACAATGAGGGCAACATATGCACCAGCACTTCTGTTTTGTAATTCATTACAGGCACGCTTACATACTTTTTCCATATGAAATTAATACATGGCGCTATTCTGAAATGATCTAAATGGAAGGCCAATAAAGAAATAGTTAGCTATACATTTTTGTGTCTTTGGCAGGACGTGATTGTCGGTTCTTAGTGAGGTCTAAATTTTATCAATTTTGTGCTCACTGCTGTTCTTCATTATATTTTCCATAACCCCCTGCACCCAATACTTTTGATTACCCCGTACTTAATTAGTTGATACATGCAACCACTTCAATGATTTCATGGCAGAAGGAATTTGAGTACATGGAGATGAGGCATCTGTTTTCGAAACTCCCGACTTGTCTCAAGCAGTGTGTAACTGCATGGCCAACTTCAGGGATGGGTTGGCGGATCATATATGGAGAGATCATGTTGCAACTAATAATAGTCGCCGCCGTGGGTGATTGTTGGTTTACATCTACGTAATGTTCATCAATGTGTTGGGTTACAGGCGCTTGATGACTGTTAGCGTGTCGCCGTCGCCATATGTTTTATGATTTTAATGTGGGTAATGTATGTTTACGAATGAATTTTATATGTACTATGACAATGCTGTTTAAACTTGATTTTTTTTCTTGCTCTTTAACAATTTATGTATTCCTTTTTTATTCATGGCCTTGTGTGTTACACTTCTGCTGTAAATTAATTAATTATGTGCACGTTGTAATATGCTTATTAACACGATGATAAACTTATTAAAAGTTCTTTTCTACTTGTTTCCCATATTTACATTCTTTTTGTGTACAAATAGTGTAGGGTTAAATGGGAAGATTTGGGTACAAATAGTGTAGAAAAATTTAAACATACAGGATTGGTTCAGAAAAAGTTGGTGAAAACAAAAATGAAAATGGTAAACGTACAGAAAAAAGTAGATACGGAAAAAAGTAAAAGTACATAATACGATTTTAGAACTGAATACTAAATTCTGGAAAACAAAAACATAATACAAAACAAAGAAAAAAATTTCGTAAAAGTACAACCCCTTAGGGCTCGTACGCTTATACAATTCTTTTTCGCATTTTGTATTCTGTTTTTGTTTTCAAGATTTTAGTATTCAGATAGAAAATTCATTCTTGTATTTTTATTATTTTCACAATTCATTTTAACTACTTTTTCTGTCGGATTTATGTACTTATATCATTTTCATTTTCATTCTTGTACCGTATCCTTATATTATTTATAATATACACTACCCACACCCTCCCCCACCCCCCACTCTCTGCCCTTTCCAACCCCGCCCCACACTCTCTGCCCTTTCCAACCCCGCCCCACACCCTCCCCTGCCCCCCCCCCCCCCACTCTCTAGAAATCTTCCCCATCCACTGCCGCCCCAAGATGAGGTTTGAGTGTCTAATAGGGGAGGGGCTTCACCGGAGTACCCATACGGGATCGACGCCAGCTTCATCGGAGAACAACAAGTCCGTGATTGAGTCGTTCCAGACCTTCCATCCCGACTGCATCGACGCCGGCGGTTGCCAGCTTCATCAGAGAACGACGAGTCCGTGATTGAGTCATTCCAGAACCTGGTGTAGTTGTCCAAGAACGCGAACCAGTCTGCTTGAAGGAAGAGATCCTATTTCAACTCCAGAATGCTAGATGCAAATTTGCCAAGGAGGACGATGTGATTGCCGACGCCTTCTGCGACAATCTCGTCGTGGATTCCGACGAGACCTTGACGGTCACCGCCATCAACAATTTCATTTCCTCCATCTTCGGCGAGACCTCGACAGGCAGCTTTTATGGTCTATGGGGTGAGACGGTGTTTTCAGATCCAGGCAATAGATCTGAAAATAAGAGAGAAATTGAAGAGAGAGAGGGTCTACCTTTCGTCTGTAACGATGGACAAAGATGCACAGAGGAGAAGGGTAACAGTGGTGAAGATGATTACGTGTTTGAAAATGACCCTTTAGGTCGCACGAAGCTGAACTAGCATATAAGGTCAACGTTGAGAAGTATAAGGCCTTCATCACAAAACGCTACCACTTCAAGTAGATTTGTTCCTTCAGTTCACCCTGTCGAAAATAAAGATGAAGTCAAGGAGGAATCTTTATTGAACTTGGAACCAATGATTCCCTTTGAAGAAAGTATTGTTGTCTTGGCCCTTACTAGTGATGAGAATGACAGCATCATGTTCACTTCGAATTAGCTACTTCTCATTATACTTAAATCTTCTTTTAGTGTTTGAAGTTTGTTAAATTGCCATGTTCTAGATTTTTTTACGTGATTTTATTGGTCTAATGCACTAATATCCTATTTTATTTTTTTTATTTTTATTTTGCGCTTCGCTTAAAAAAGGAACGCGCCTGCGCCTTGTGCCTAGGCTCCAGTTGTGCTTTAGGTGCATCTGCATCTTTATTGACAATGTGTTGGAAGTATATCAATTGCATTGTCATCACGAAGCACCTTCAAATACAATGGACGAAACTTCTCTATAAAAGTTGATAAAGACGTACACGTGTGGATTGGTTTGCTCATGGTAAATTTTTATTGCTTTTACTCCCATGCAAGAGAGAATTCACGTATCTTGGTGCTCGAACGCATCACACTTGAATCGTGCAATCCCAAAGCAAAACAAAAGGGGTAGAATTTAGTTAACCTCGACCTTATGTGCATAACCATGTGTGTGTTAAGTCTTTTTCCCCATAAACTTTCTTTCTCACTTATCTAAGAAAACTGATTTAAGTAATCCTTAAATATCCTGTTCATCAGATCCATGAACGCTGCTAAGGGGTTTGTCAAACCATAAGGCATAACAAGACTCATAATGTCCCTAGCGTGTCCTAAACGCTATTTTTTGGAACATCTTCCTCCCTCACTTTTACCTGATGATACCCGGATCTCAAATCAATTTTCGAAAAACAAGCGCCATGAAGTTGGTCAAACAAATCATCAATGCGAGGCGACGGGTACTTATTGCAGACTATAATCTTATTCAAGTCTCTATAATTGATACAAAGTCTCAAAGTACCGTCCTTTTTCTTCTCAAAGAGGACCGGAGCACCCCACAGGGACACACTGGGACCTATGAACCCCCAGTCAAGAACTCCTGCATTTGTTCCTTCAGCTCTTTCATCTCAGCTGGAGCCATATGATACGGAGCTTTAGAATTAGGCTCCGCACCAGGAACAAGATCGATCACAAATTCTATCTCGCGATCCGAATACCGCTCTACCACTGGGATAGATGGCAACTCAGTGCTATCCTGACGTGTGTCTACGACATGTGCAATATACCCCTGACAACCCCGACATAATAACCGTTGTGCTTTCATAGCCGAGATAATAACTAACCCACTTGGTTTAGACCCATGGTACATAAACTCAGACTCCCCTAGAATATTAAAACGAACTAATTTTCCATGACAATTCACTGATGCATGGTTAGAATATAACCAATCCATGCCTAGTATGATATCAAAGTCCCGAATCGCTAATGGGATAAGATCCACAAGAAGGTCTCTATCCCCAATGTGAATAATGCAGTCCAAAGAATTGTAGAAACAGTTAAAGACTCCCAACGGAGTGCCTATCTCAAGATCTGTCTCCAAAGGACAGGTCTTTACCCTCAATCACCGCGCGAAAGTAAAGGAGACAGAGGAGTACGATGGTCTAGAATCAAACAATATTCGGTTCGGGCATCTAATGAGTTAACCGGAAGTGTACTTGACACCACGTCATTAGATGTTGCAGCATCGTTAGCAGATATGGAATAAAGACGAGCTGATGTTTTGTGCTTCTGTCCTTGCTGAACCTGAGTCTGTGGAGTGGGTTCCTGCTGACCTTGTCCTCTTCCCTGACGAGGAATACTGCTCGTTATCGTACTAGTTGCCGGTGAAGGATGAAAAGCTAATTGATTCTCTCAAGCCATTAGATAGTCCTGCACCCGATGCTCCGTACTGCCACACCTAAAGCATCCGTTGGTAACTTTGTAGCACGACTTACCACCGTGAACCCTCCCATATATGCCACATGGAATGGCTGAAAAGGCCAACCCGCTACCCTAACTAATACTCCGTATAGGTCAAACTCCAAAATTCTGCTATGGTCTAAATCTAGTACTCTAAACAGTTCTGGCGCATGCGCCCCTCTAAACCCCATGCTTTGTCCCGGTCAAATTCCAAAACTCTGTCCAGGTCTATTTCCCTGAGTCGGAGCAGGCCTGAGTCCTTGATTCTGTCAAGAGGTGTCAAAAGGGCCGGGGAGGCCCGCTCAAAATTATCCATGACTGTTTATGTCTCCAGCATGACCATTTTATGAAATTAGGGGGGAAGTGGGGTAAACGGCCGATACTACTCTACCGGAAGGATTCCTCTTTGGCTAATAAGTACTCTAACAGGTATTCATGTGATCGGTTCAATAGGTCTTTTCTTTTACGGTTCATATTCCGGATTGGGCTCATCCTTGTAGTAATCGGATGAACTGGGTTGTACCTGTTCCGATTCAAAATTACAAAAGAACCGGGCAGCAGTAGGAGCCCCAAAGAGGAAGGGAGCAGGAGCACTCAACCCCTGAGAAATGAAGAGATTATATTCTCTTATTCTTGTCAAAACCCGAGGATTTTCGAATAGGGGCCGGGCCGAAAGGCGTGCGGGCTGGCCCGACCATGCCCATTTTTGGCCCGGCCCTCCATGTGAACAGTGACAGCCACTTCTTTAGGGCTCTGGACCAAGCCACAATCCCAAAAAATTATCCAGGCCAGGCCCCGCCCTAAAAAGCCCGGGTCAGGCCCTAAAAACGGGCTGGAACGAAACTTAGGGTTGGCCTAGGTTTGGCCCGATTTTGGCTAGCATTTGGCCCATTTTTAGGCCCTTTATCTGGCCCTTTTTAGGCCCTACAGTGGGCTGGTCTCATCAATTTCAAATCAGATTCCCCCCCCCCCCCCCCAACGGCCATATTCCCCATTTTCTCCCTAAATTCCACTTTTACCCCCCAACAACAATATAACGGCTAGTTTGGGGGGTATTTTGATCCAACTTAATTTTTCCAACTCTTTTAAGGTTTTTTACACTCTTACCCTCTACAACAACTATAAACGGATAGTTTTAAGGGCCATTTTGGTCTTTTGTTAACTTTCAAAAATCTATAAATTCACATCCTTTCTTTCTAATTTTTCACACTAATCTTCTTACTCTCTCTTATCTAAACATTCTACATTTCTACAAGTTTTGCTACTATTTTCCTCTCCAACTACTACTCTTGCTAATTACTACTCACTAATTCGTATTCTTGCTAATTACTACTCTCGTTTACTAATTACTACTCTTTTACTAATTACTACTTTTCCTAATTCTAATTTCTAACTACTTCTTTCATTCATTTGTTACTCTCTAATTCTTTTGTTTACTAAATAGTAATGTGTGCATTCTTATTTATTAATTACTATTTACCAAATTCTTTTTAATTACTCTCTCTCCAATTTTGAGTTACTAATTACTCTTATTCATTAGTTACTCTTTAATTCTTTTAATTGTTATTTCTAATTAGTAATTACTGCTCTTATTCCTGCATTTAGTTATTCTTACTAGTTTTATTTTTCAATCTAGTAAAAAAGTTTAGCGTCAAATATGAAGCGTGGATCATCATCACGAAAAACATCATCATCATCACAAACACCAGCACAAGCTCCACCACCACGGTCATCACAAACACCAATCCAAGCACCACCACAACCATTCGTTCCTGGACGAATGAGTACAGGCTGTATGATAGATATCCAAGCCAATTGGGAGTTCAATCAAAACATTCCAGATTTCGAATACACGCCTTCACAAGACCCCCCGCATTATAGTCAAGGACGCAGCTCGGTTGGCGAAGCTACTACTCAATGGCATAATCTTAACCCGATGAGTGGTCATGATGAAGAAGGGCCGAGCAATGCCTCCGGTAATGAGCCAGAAGTCCAAAAGGAAAAAAAAAAGAAAACCGAGTGTTGGAATCATTTTGATGAAGTTATGGTGGACGACATCCGAAAAGCTCGATGTAAGTACTGCGCTAAATTATTTTCTCTGGTAGTGGTAATGGACATCTTAACAGGCATTACCCTCAGTGTGCACCTCGACAAGGCCACGTCGAACCTACCCAAACGCAGTTATCTTTTGACGGTAAGTTATTTGTTTATAATCAGCGAGAGCAAAGAGACGGTCTCGCTGAATTTGTTATTCATGATGAACAAGCCTTTTCTTTTGCCGATAATCCTAAGCACTCTAGATATATGAACACATACGTGCAACCTTTGTACAAAAAGGTTCATAGAAACACAACTAGATCCGATGCACTCTGACAGTATTATGCTGCTAAAGCACGCTTCATCGATTATTTCGATAATTTTGACGGTAAAGTTAGTCTTACTTCTGATATTTGGCAATCTCCGTTTACTTTTGTTAGTTATGCTTGTGTGACAGCCCATTGGATTGATGTTGATTGGGTTATGAACAAAAGAATCATCGCTTTCGTTCCTTTTCCTTTTTCGCATGATGCAAATAATGTTGATTATAATTAAAAGCATGTACCACATTTAAAATAAAGAATAAGATTATGAGTGTTAGTTTTGATAATGCTTCTAATAATAAAGCAGCTGTTGCAGCTTTAAAGGAGACCCTTCAACCTGTACTTGATGGTGAATTATTTCATGTTCGCTGTGTTTGTCACATTATTAATTTAATTGTTCAAGATGGTTTAGCTGCTGCAGGAGATATTCTTCCAAAATGAGGGGTATGACAGCGTATGTTAATAGCTCAGGCCCTAGAACACAACAATTTAAAACGTTGTGTGTTCAATATAATATGCCTCGCAGGAGAGCACTTACAGATGTGGTCCACAGGTGGAACTCTACATACCACATGCTTTTACATATTCTGGCATACAAAGAAGTCTATACGCATTTTCTACTAACCTCGTTCCCAGCCGGCTTGCCAACTCAGGAGGAATGGCAGATGGCTACATACCTAGCTGAATTTTTGGAGGTATTCTACACGTCTACCAACTTATTGTCTGGTACGTACTATCCCACCTCTCCTCTCACTATAATAGAAATTCTTAAGATGGCTACAATGTTAACAAAATGGAGATATATAGGACCTTTTCAACAAATAGTAAAAGTGATGGATAAAAATTTAATAAATATTGGAAGAAATTGCCTGTTATTTTTGTTGTGGCTACTTGTTTAGATCCTAGGTTAAAGTTGCATGGCGTGAATGTGTCGATACAAGAGATTGCAAGATTAATGAACTACACACAAGAGGACACAACTACACTCACAACGAAAGTGAGCAAGAAATTTGAGGATCTGTTCAACATCTATAATAGTTCTGCAAATGTGCGCGGGCGAGTTTCATCATCGACTGGTGAGAGGTATTATGCGCCATACCTTAAGGGCCTTGAACATCTAGTAGCAAGACAACTACCAGGTGAAGGTACTTCTAATTCGGCAGGTTTATCTACTTTTTTCTCTTTTAATGAGATAATGAGATTGGTTTATATTCCAATTCTAATCATTATGCTAATTTATCAATGCAAGAACAGGTTAATTTTAATTTGTTAAATTTTTGGAAACAAAATTAAAACATGTATAGAACTTTAGCCCAAATTGCACGAGATGTACTGCCAGTGCAAGCCTCCACGGTAGCTTCAGAGTCGGATTTTTCAGCGAATGGGAGGGTTTTGGATAACAGGAGGAGTCGTCTTAACCCCGAGTCGCTCGAGCAATGTGTATCTTGGAAGGATTATCTTGACGCAAAATATCGCAAGTCAAACCGATTGAAGATAGGAAGAGCAGTGACTCGGACGTTGAAACACTTGCGGATGATTAGGTAATTTCTTTTTATTTTCCATTTTCCAAGTTTTTAAAATAATTTATTTCACAAAATATAGATTTATATATATATATATATATATATATATATAGAATAGGGTTTTACAAGCAAGATAGATATTCTATCATATATATAAATATATATAAAAAAAATAGGTAACTTTGCCCGTTTGTTTACAAGTAGCCAGTCCCAAGCCCGGATAAAAGGAGGAGGGCCTATGAACAAATTTATCTTCAATTTAACTCCATCAGTCTGAATATTTGAATGCTAGAAATATTTATTGTATACACATATACATATATGTGTGCTTGCCTAGGAATCTTTAGTTGTTTTATTTGCTTGTATACACATATATGTGGTAATATGTATACACTCATTATTATATTACAATTTGCTTACATAATAACAAGAAATTATGGCAATTAAAGTATTTACATTGAATAACAAGAATTTTTTTTTAAAAAAAGGCATTGGGCCTGGCCTGGCCCTAAATATAGGGCCTAGGGCCAAGGCTTGGACTGGACCTAGGTACCCCATTAATCCGGCCCAGTTTCCACTCTCTGGCCCGGCCCCATCCCTTTTCTCTTTCGGCCCGCTGGGCCGCCCCAAGCCCGGCCCTTTGACATCTCTAATTCTGTCCCATTCTCTGCCCTTGAGCACCCTGTTGTGACAATTATGCAAACGATTGACAGCTGCTACAAATCTACTCTCGAAAAACTCTTGTTGTCTCTCTTGTGGCTAACCTGCCTCTGTTCAAGTCTCCTCTTATGGTTGGACTTGGATTGCTCCAAGGCACGTGCTAAATCCACACTCTCCATATAACTCATTAACTGAGCAAAGATCACTCCATCTATCATGCTTAAACTCGTCGAGAAATACCGATTGAAGAACAATTCTCTAAATTGATCCTAAGTCATCTCGTCTAACTGTTGACGAGTCAAACTCCCCTCTACCATTTTCCAACACGGATCAGCCTCACCTCTCAATTTATAGATAGCGAATTCAACTTTTTGCCTCTCACTGTAGTGAATAGCTCCATCTCATTGATCTAGTTCTCTGCCTCCATAGGGTCTAACGACCCCTTAAAGCTGGTAGCATTCTATTTATTAAAGTAAGCTAAAGTACTCTCATCTTGAGACTGTGGTCGAGGCGGAAATAGGTTCCGTACCTCTTGTTGCTGATTGGTCATATTCTCAGCCAACAAGGTCAGGAGTTGGTTCATAGTGTGCAAAACCTCAGTTAGTGGTTTTGGATTCTGTTGTTGTCCTTCTCCCTGTGGTATCTCTCTTGTAGGGAACCATTATGTTACAGGTAGCTTTTATTGAAATATACAAACACGTATCTGGAAAAACAATACAACTAAAAGTTACTATTTATATACATAAACAATAATTTTTTTTTACATCGGATCTTTGTCCTTTACTAGTGTTCATACCCTATTCTGGTCAGACCAGCAGAGCCCGCTAGGGGACCCGCATCGCGCAACACATCATCCAGTCAACGGTTAATTATTCAACGCCATAACCAGGTCAAAGCGCATCTCCTTTCGAGCATCCACAGGCATCACCAGTGCAACGACATCAACACGGTCAAACAGTTGGAAAAAGGAAGGGGTCGGCCACCCCTTTCTTCAGGGGGTCGGCCACCCCCTTTGTTGTGAAGGTTCACCCCCCTTCCAACCCAAAGGGGTCGACCATCCCTTCCTCAAGGGGTCGGCCACCCTTTTGCCTTGCAAGAGTCATTCCTAAACCCCCGACATCACTCATCGCGCTCTCTACCATGCGCGCTCAACACCAATGGTCACTTAGCGCTCGTCGCCGACTGCGCGCAATCATCACGACGGTAGCACACTATCCTAAGTATTGCTCCGCGACAGTCCTCGCCCCGCCCTTGCGCCCCGCTGATAATACGTGCCCCCCGCACTAAGTATGCCGCGACAGTCATCGCCGCGCCCTTGCGCCCTGCTGATGATACGTGCCCCCGGCACTAAGTATTGCTCCGCGACAGTCGTCATCGCGCCCTTGCGCCACGCTGATGATACCTGCCCCCGACATTAAGTATACCTCCGCGATAGTCGTCGTCGTGCCCATGCACCACAACCATGTTACAAGCCTCCGAGCATCACACCTATTCACCGCACCATGCGCCCCCGCCATGGACGTGGAACATGCTTCGACCCACTCTCCGGAGTGTGCAGCATTCCGGGGGCTCCGCTCGTAGTGCTCCGGCACGAGGACCTCTCCCTGCGGCATGGGCTGAGCGCCATCACGGGCTTAGTGCCATCGCCGGCTCAATCAACTGCGGGATGGGCTGTATGCCGTCGCCGGCTCAATCACCAGGGGCTATGGTCCTCGCAACAGGATGGGCTCGCAACCCTGGAACCATCGTCGGCACAACCTTGAAGCCACCGACATCACACTTGCAGGGAGCTCCTACGCGAAGACTTCACCGCAACGGACCCTAAGCACCAAGCGGTGACCATGGTCACTCATGTTACTTATGTTGCTGTTGATCGTCAACACCACTAGGGCAATGACCCACGGGTCACTCCGGGACGGGAGCAGGCCCTTGGAGGGCATCGCGCCTAGTCCGCATGGCAATTGGCAACAGGGGCAACCCTCACCGCTGTCAGGTTCTCTGCACGTCTCTTGACGCACCTCGTGGGATTCAGTAAGGGCTTGGACTGGAGGCTGGGGGCAACGGGCTACTCTGACCATGCTACTGCGGCATGATCAGTCTCCTAAGACAGGCAGAGAGATGCTGCAAGGGCAGGGCAGCACGAACTTAGGGACCGGCAGTCCCAACGGAGAATCAGTGCTTTGGCCCCTCCTGGCGACGTGTCGTTCCCAGGGGTGACACATGTCAACTTATGACACATGCACATTTTTGCCTATAAATAATGGACTTTGGAGCTTTTCCAGGGATCTTTCTCTCATTTGGACTTTTCACTTTCTCTCTCTAAAAAGGCATTCTCTCTTAAATTCTAGTGAGAGAAACACACTTGGATTCCCGTCCCCGAACCCTCGACGCTCCACCCTCGCAACAGACCGTCGACTGTCGACCTTGTTCGTCGTCCCCCTGCCTGCGCGGCGCTGCCAGCCCTCGCGACCTGTCTGGGGAGCCTTGCTCTCAGCCCTTACGCCGTCCTTGTTGTCTCCTGCGTTGCCTACCTGGAAGCTAACTCAGACTGCATCCTTTGTGGCACCTCCACGTAGCATCGAACCCTTTTCCGCATCAACAACTAGTTACAAAAAGGACCTAACAATCTTACTACAAAAGTGAGCCTACTATACTATACAATTCTCAGTCTAAGGGAAATCATAACGTTCCACAAATAACTCAAAACTCTAATGACTCTCATTTAGAATCAACTGTCGCCTATATTCTGATATAGCCCTGTCGAATGGCCAATTTGTTTAATTATCCAGATCAGCCTCATACTAGCATCCCAAGTATGCTCCTGGATTGTCTTCCACGCTCACATTCAGGTTTTAATTTCTCTATCGTCTAACTGGTACTAATTTCCAGGGACGCCAACCGACTAGCCAGATCATCCCTTATCAGCCAACAACACTTTTCCTTCCAATGCTCCGCCCGAGCTCTACTAGTCATGTACCCTCGCTCTGATTCAAGGTTTGCAACATAAAAATTGCTCTACCTCATCATCGTCCTTATCTTCCTCAACGGGTCCTTCTATTTCAATTTCTTATGGACCTTCTTTATCCTCTGAATCCTCTTCTGGATCCTCGTCGAGGTCTGGTTCCCCAAACATTCCATTATCGTACCATCCATCTAGGTCAACATCATAAAGTCCATAGTCTATTTCTTACAACCACAAAGTACAAGCATTTTGCACCTTCATCGACTCAAATCCACAAATCCTATAGAAATTTTTCCTTAACCCTCCTATCATAATTTAGGTATCCCCTTCACATCCTTCTAAAGTCTAGAGAATCATGACTAGTGGAGCTCGGGCGGAGCATTGGAAGGAAAAGTGTTGTCGGCTGATCAAAGAAAGGAATGATCTAGCTAGTCCGTTGGCGTCCCTGAAAATTAGTACCAGTCGGACGATAGGGAAATTAGAAGCTGAATGTGAGTGTGGAAGACAGTCCTTGAGCCAAATCCAACAGCATACTTGGGATGCTAGTATGAGGGTGATCCGGATGATTCAACAAATTGTCCGTGATTGGCCTTCCGACAGGGCTATATTAGAATATAAGGGACATTTGATTCTAGATGAGCGTCATTGTAGTTTTGAGTTATTTGTGGAACGTTATGATTTCCCTTCTACTGAGAATTGTATAGTACATTAGGGCTCACTTTTGTAGTAAGAGAGATAGACCCTTCTTTTTGTAACTGGTAAAGGGTAAAGATCTTATGTAAAACAAAAATGTTGTTTACATAGATATATATATATATATATATATATATATTAACTATATTAACTTTTAGTTGTATTGTTTTTCCAGATACGTGTTTGTATATTTTGATAAAAGCTACCTGTATCAGCATGGTTCGCACACGTAGTACTGATAGCGGAGATTGCCGGGAGGTCCCCGTAGGAGAGATACCTCAGAGAGAAGGACAATTATAGAATCTAGAACCAATGACTGAGGTATTGCACACTATGAACCAATTCCTGATCTTGTTAGCTGAGAATATGACTAATCAGCAACAGGGGATACTTAACCCAGTTCCGCCTTCACCATAGTCTCGAGATAAGAGTACTTTAGCTGAATTTAATAAACAAAATGCCACCAACTTTAAGGGGCCGTTAGACCCTGTGGAGGCAGAGGATTGGATCAACAAGATGGAGAAAATTTCTCGAGCCATTCACTCCAGTGAGAGACAAAAAGTTAAATTTGCTATCTATAAACTGAAAGATGAGGCAGATCAGTAGTGGAAAATGGTAGAGGGGAGTTTGACTTCTTAACAGCTGGACAAGATAACTTGGGAACAATTTAGAGAATTATTCTTTAATCGATATTTCTCGAGGAGTTACCATGAACATATGTTGAGAGAATTTGCTAATATGATGCAAGCGGATCAGGAATCGACAGATGAATTTGAGATGAAATTTTCACGCTTCGCTAGGTTTTCAGGAAGGATGTTACCAATGGAAGCTGATAGATGTCAGAAATTTGAGTGGGGCCTTAGGCCTAGTTTGAAAGACGGAGTGATCTCCGCTCGGTTAATGAGTTATATGGAGTGTGGATTTAACATCCAAGCCCGACCATAAGAGGAGACTTGAACAGAGACAGGGTGACCACAAGAGAGACAGACAAGAGTTTTCCCAGAGCAGATTCGTAGGGACTGACAGGTGTTAGTCGTTTGCACAGTCGTCACAACAGGGTGCTCAAGGGCAGAGAATGGGGCAGAATCAAGGATTCAGGCTTGCTCCGACCCACGGAAATAGACCTAGACAGAGTTTTGGGATTCGACCGGGACAGAGCATGGGGTTTAGAGGGGACTGTGGCTGTGAAGTGGGGTTTTGCGTGTGGTTAGAGTGAGTGAGCTTCGGTTGAGGGAGTTCATGTGTGAATTTGTGTGTATAGATTGTGATGATTAGGTGATATTGGGTGTTTAGAAGGGAATGGGAGTGATAAGGAGAGCTGATGTGGGTTGCCGAGAGGATGTGAGTGTGTAATAATGTGTTCTTGGTGTTGACAGTGTGTGCATGGAGTGGCAGTGGGTGTGTGTGTTCAAATGTAAATTGGGTGAGATAAGTGTGTGTAATTTGGTATTAATATGTGTTTTGATGTGTGTTAGTATGTGTAGTTAGGTGTAGTAAGTGTGTTTAGGTGTGGTAGTGCGTGTGGCGTGAGAATTGTGTGCATAAGTTTGTGTATGTGTGTTCTAGCAGTGAGTAAAAAGGTGGTGTGTGTGTTTTAGGTGATATAGTGTAATGTGATGATGTGAATAGTGACTGTAATTGTCACTGGAGGGGGAGGGGGTTAGGTTAGGCAGTTTTATGTGATCTTTTATACATAGTTCGGATCAGAGTTTGACAAAGTTCAAAACAGTAATCCCTATTATCTTTACGAGATATACACTATGGAATTTTTTGGAATTTTTTAGGGTCCATGAAGGACGCTAAATTAGGGTATTGATTAAAAGTAAATCTTGATTTATTTAGCTTAGCATACCAAACTAAATTATTTTAATCTAACAATTTTAATGAAACCTCATTTTGCCAAGATGTTTTATTATCTAAGATTTCATGCTATTCGGAGGCTAATAGCCGCTTCTAAGCGCTCTGTCCGTACACCGATTCAGAATTTTTGGACAAAAATTTTTTAAAATACTTTTCAACCCAAAAATAACTCGAGTGTGTCTTTAAGATTTTTCCAATGCAAGAATCCCTAAGGGGTATTTTGGTAATTTGCCACCCAAAGGAGGTATTTTGGTAATTTTACCTATAAACAGTATTTTTGCATTAATTCACATATAGTAGGGATATTTTAGTGGTTTTATCCACGGGAAGGCTGTTTTACTAATTTAAGTATGAGGGGTGTTTTTTAGTCATTTTACACATAAGGGGCATTTTGGTGATTTTACATACCAGGTGAGGGGGTCGTTCTGGGAATGTGCATGAGTCAATAGTGAGTTTATAATACAGTAGTGTAAATTGTATTCTAATCATTGGGCTATTCTGTTTAGGTTAAAACAAATGACTATTCTTTTAGGATAACTTTGGATCTAAGTAAGGGTTTCTATCCGAACTTTAAGTCATCACTTGCGTTCGTATTTATTCTTTCGTTTTGCTTATGACTATTATTGAACTCTAAAGTATGTATTGATATAAGTATGTTATTGTCAATTAAACCCTGATATTAAACCTAAATCGATTATTTGAACTCTTATCGATGTTCACTTTTTATTGCATATTGAGCATTAAATTGTTTATTGATTCCATGATATTTGTCTTCTGTATACTGACATGAGGGTCTACTATGAGGCGGGCGTCATAAGGCTGTTTTACGGTAGTAGCCCAAATACATTGCCTACTGTGTCACTAGACATGCACGATATGGTAAAAGCCCAAAGTCTAATTGAACGCATGATATAATCCCAATATCCTTTTGTAGTGTGCACATTAGTGAATGTTATAAATCCTAAATCCTATTCTTAACGATGTCATTTGTTCCCTATCAATCATCCCCTACCAAGCAAGTCACTAGCCTATTAGATCTCATCAATTCAGTTTAGAAATCACAATTGTCTTAAATCAAAGTTCTAGTCATTTGTGGATCTAGAACTTTGGTATAGGCAACATAACTTAGGGTCAAAAACCAAGGTGATAACAGAAAGGGGTTGAGGAAGGAGGTACAGAAATCTGATCAACATAAATTGCATCTGGGCCTTCAATTTTTACTAGTGAAGTTTAGGATGCTCATTTAGTATCTTATTAATGCTTTCTTGGAGGGGCATTCAAATTAGAAGTAAGCAATAGTATAAGGGCCTTTGTACGACCAATTTCACATCCATTAGGCATTTTCCTCTATATACCCTAAAATTTTCCCAGGGTTGCAGGGGGCAAAGGCCTTCCCTTGTCTACCCCTTGCATCCCTCCGCCACTGGGTCTAGCCAAACAACCTTATCCACCATTAGATCAGGAGTCACAGACACCCACCCAACGATATCCTGACAAGTAATGCAAGTCGTCCCATATTTTTATCCAAAATTATACAACTACGAGCCAAGTATTTAGTAACACTGAGATCCAATATGTAAATGCATCAGCCAGAATGTGCCGCCTCGTTAGAAATTTCAAAAGAGTATCACTACCCTGTCATAATAGATCATACTTTTCTACTATTCCAGGAAAAAGAAAAACCACAAGTTGATGCCAATGTACAATCGATGCCAAAAAAACATAAAATTAACAACGACCTGCATTCCATCGGTAAAATCACAGAAGGGACTCATCATGATTGTTAAAAGGAATCCAAAATATAACTCGCTCACACAAAGGAAAAAAAACAGAGAGAGAAAAAGAACTTACACTTTTTTTGGCCACTGGATCTGAATCGCCAGAGTGTTCAATATCAGGCATATATGCAGGTGGGACTCCACCAGGGTCGGTGAGAACACAGACAGACTAGGAAGGACAAAAGCGAAAGAGAAGCCAAGACAGTGAAGATCATGGCGTTCAACGAACCAGCTGTGCTGCGTAACCCTTTCCAATCTTCAATAAATATGAACACCGTGACCAAATAAACAAAACCCATTACCAGAAACACTGAAAAGATTGGAAATGCTACAAATTTCTCGCACTTCATTGCAATTGGACTGCTTCGCCAAAGTTAATTTGGAGCTCTGCGACTAGTGTTTCGCCGGAGAAAAAAGGGTGGAGTGAGAGAAACCTGGGGCCTTAGATTAAACCCCGTATCCAAGTCAAGTGCAGGCCTAATCAAAGCCCTAACTTGATTGTTCGGCTGATAAAAAGCTTGTTGGCGTCATATCTACCAAATTTCTTGTATATAATTTTGTTATCCTTTTTCTTATCTATCTATTTATCTATCTATCTATTACTATTGTATGAAAGAAAACATGATTTGGTATAATATTTTTAGTGTTACATAACTAACTATTTAGAATGATGACAAGTGACATTTTATACTTTTTTCTTGAAAAATTCACAACACAAAAGCTTAATTAGTGAATTACTACTTTTAGTTTTATAATGTATAATTTATTTTACCAAATGTAATAATAAATATTTAAACACGATAAATATTTTATATATTATTAATTTTATTTTTACACACGCATTGTGTGTGTCACTGTGACTTGTACTATATAAGGGAAAACATGGTTTGATTTGGACTAACATCTTTTTTGTGTTACATAACTACCAATGTGACAAGTAGCATTTTATAATTTTTTTATTGAAAAATTCACAAAACAAAAGCTTAAAAAGTGAATAACTACTTTTAGTTTTTATAATGTATAATTTATTTTACCGAATGTGATAATAAATATTTATACATTACTCAATGTAATAATAAATATTTACACATTAAAAGTGTTCATTAACGAGATAAATGAAAAAGCCTAAACTTTTAGTTTTTATAATGTACAATTCATTTTTTTACCGAATGTGATAATAAATATTTATACATGATAAAGATTTTATATTATTAATTTTTTTATTTACACACGCATCGCGTGTGTCACGACAGCTCGTAGTAATAATTGCTGTCTTTGGATGAATTATACAATCTCCATTCTTATTTTCTCAAATTATCTATAAAGATTGATAGTAAACTATCAAGAGTTTTTTTTCTAATTAATAAATATTTAAAATTAATTATCAATTTATTCTTTTTTGAAACTTATTTACCCGCATACCACATTTTTTAAAATCGCTGTTTGAAATCACGATTTCAAGGTAAAAATCTCTGTTTATCTTGAAATCGTGGTTTCAAATAGCGATTTTTAAAAGTGTGGTATGTCGAAAAATAAGTTTCAAAATGGAGTATATTGGTAATTAAGTTTACAATAGTATTAATTAGGGAAAAAACTCAAACTATCGATACTCAAACAAGTTTTTATGACTTGTGAAGCCTTGAAAAAAAAAGGCGGTATTGTAAATTGTGAGAGTAAAAAAGGCATTTTAAGAGTGTTAACCGTCATTAAAAATAATATATTTTCTACCTCCATACTTTTTCTCCTCTGTCTTTCTATTTTCTATCTTTCTATGTCATATGTCAACATTTTAAATAAAAAGTTGTCTAACACCAAAACCAAAAGAAGTGTTCTATTTATATATAGTATAGATATAGATAATAACCTTATAAAAGGGCGTAAGGTGTAGTGCCAATCTTTTGTCCATTTACGTTTAATATCAAAGACAATTGAAACTATTTTTTTTTTAGTTATTGGGATAGTTGCCACTAACATATTCAATCTCATCTTCTGTCACAGACTTATTTTCCTCTCACTGTTTTTCAAGTGATGGTGGAAGTATCAAAATGACAAATTGAAATTGAAACCAATAAAAAAATCCTAGAGGGGGGTGAATAGAATTTTAAGACTACTTTAAGAGATTAATAATTAATCACAACTAACTTTGAGAATCTAGGATGAATACTTAGATAACTCAAATACCAAACCTTAAATGCAATACCTCAAATAAGATAGCTAACCAATCTCAAAACAAGTATAATGCAACAATGTAAAGATAGTAGGGTTTAGAGATACTTGACAATTGACATTTAGATAATTCGGCTACAATTATTCTCAAGCCTTAATTCACCCAATCAAGGAAGTCCTTTGAGAGACCTTACAGTCCACTAGAATGGTCTTGCTTACGGGTCAAGACAGAACCTTTTACAACGCTTGATGCTATACTCACATAAAAAAAAAAAAGCAAAGCTTAACAACCCCAAAGCTCCAAAGCTTGACAACCCCAAACTTTGATACAAAATTTTAGATGAAATGTTGTGTACAAGAATTAACTCTCAAGAAGTTGCTGAGTACAAGTTTAAGCTCTAGAATAAGAGATATGAGTATATTAATAACTTATGAAAGTGTATATGTCTCAAATATAAGCTCAGAATGAATACTCTCTTAAATGGGATGAGAAAAATGATGAAAATAAGAGAGATTGAATAATTGCTTTGAACTTTGAGTATTTACAAGATAAAAGAGCATTGAATGCAATAGATGATTGAAATCTATGCCCAAAATCAGTTTATACATGTGTGGGAATAAGTGTAGCCATTTGGAAGTAGGTAGAGCATTAAACGGTGAATGCAATCGATTGTATTGCACAATTGCAGTCAACTTTGCACAATTCCAGTCAAATGTATTCCCAAAGTAGTCGTTAGAAATTCAAATTTCCTTTTATGCAATCGACTACATTCCAATGCAATCGACTGTAATGTGCCACTGCCCACCATTTGCAATTGATTGCATTCCAAGGCAATCGATCGTGTTCTAGAAATGTATTTTCTCTCGTTTTCAAAGTATGAAAAAATTTATGCGTGTGAGGGAAACCTATAGGCATTTTCTAGGTCACAGTCATAGATACAATCAACTCTTTATGCCTACTTACAAAGCAAAGGAATAAAAGCGTTCACAATTGAATTGAAGTATTCCATGTTTGAAGCATTCCATTGAGTATATTTGATCACTATTTGCTCGTCCAATTGTCCGTTGCATGAATATGAGATTATACCTAATGTTGCATGAACTCAATGCATGCTAGACAACATATAAAATCGCCAATGTTAGTTATCATCAAAATCGAATGTAATCCTAGGTTAAATAACTGTAGGGCTAACACAAATGAATTTCTCTATGGACCGTCCAAAGTAGGGTGAGTAGGTCACCAAACTTAGGAATCAATGGGTCATTATACAAGTCATGGGGAGGTGAACACATCATGTCACAGTGTAACAAGCTAAAAAAGTGCATAGACCATTAATTACCTCTTTGTTTTCTTTTGTGATGCTTAAAAATGTAAAAGAACATTGGACTCCCTTAAACAAACATTAACTTAAGGAGGACTTTGTACTTGAAATAAAATATGGGCTAGGGTGTAGGTTAGGAAAAAAATGGTATCAAGCCTCAACATCCTATACGATACCAAAACCTCTAGCGTAAGCCAATGGAGACCGAGCCTAGATGATTACTAAGCTGCCTAAAACCGCCAATGGAAAAATCAAGTCTGACTTAGTTAAAATTATTGAACAGGTTGAATACCTATCCACCAAAGTTAAACAATGTTAATACATGCATTCAACCTTGAAATTTTTTCTCCACCACTTTTGGGCTATTTTTTCTTCTTTTTCTTCATGTCTTTTTTGGTGCCTTTCTTTTTTCAAGATCAAGATTTGAATTAATGTCTCTACTACCAGAATTTTGGTTCCTATGACATGGATCTGTACAACAGAGTTCAAAGCAATTGTGGACAAACATGGTTTTATGCCTGGATCAGAAGGTGTATCTTTAAAAGGCTTGAATTGCATGACCATACTAAATACTCGACGATTGTTACCCATCTCTGAGCTTCTTGCAGGCATAACCACTCTCAGTTTTTCATTCGAATTATGGAAGAATAGCAATGAGAATAATGTTTTGATAGCAACCGTTCAATTAATTATTTCGTAGGCTAAAACTTGTTTTTATTGTTATGTGCAATTTAGTAATATGGCCAGCAGACACAAAGAGAATTACTCACTTGAAGGTTAGGATTACAAACTTTAGAAAAGAAAAGCTGAAGCGGTTTAAGCTCAAATGACTAACAAGTAGAAAAATTAAGCATAGGTAAAAAAGGATTATAGACCGACCATTTTGTAAGATCTATTATCTTAATTGTTGAGCTTTATTTTCATTTAGGCTTTTCTTATTATTTTTAGTGTAGGCCAAGTAATAAATAATAAGTTTAGTTTAAATAATTAACTCTAGTTTAATAAACAGTCCAATTTAAATAGCAGTCCAGTCTAGTTAGTTGGTCTAGTTAACTTGAGTTCATCCTAGGTTAGAGTCTAGATAGGTTAGGTAGTTAATGATTTGGAAGATATTTGGAGGTGGATTCAAAAATCTGGTTTATTACATGTGATATGATCCAAATAAGAGTGTTCATTGGATTTGGTGTAAAATCATATCAGAAGAAGGGATAAATCCAGTCAGTTTTGAACAAACCTACCAGTAAGCATTTCTAGCTTTGCTTAATCGGCCGGCAAAGGAAATTTTGGATTTTTCACTTATTTCGGTTGTTATCTTTTGGAAAACATATGCACGATCATATGAGTCTATTGTATTATTTCCCTCAAAGCTCTATAAAACACTTTGGCAACTAAAAAAAGGAGAAGAACTTAAAAGAAAAATCAAGAGCAAAAGCCTGGAAAAATTCCTGACAAACACACACACACACACACACACACACACACACACATATATATCATTTCCTACCTACAACCACAAGCACACTCCGTTTGAATCGTGGAGCCATCCCAACCTTCCATAGAACATACGAGGCAAGCCAGGGCTGGAGGTCTTCTTTGTCCATTTCTAATTTCATAGTTCATTTGATACATCTTTACATTTAGGTTTTGGAAATTAGTCTGGCAATCTTAGACTCGTTTTCCGTCCCCGCGATAGGATTCCAGTCCAAAAAGTCAAAAAAAAAAAAGAAGATCAAAGTTAAGTCTTATAGAGATAGGAGTCTAGTAGTCCTAAATTCCTATTAGAGTTAGGACTATTTTAATTAGAATTCTGGAACGGCTAGAAATTTTGGTCAAGTAGAATTCCAAACACACTTAATTAGAAGATGTTAAGTTTGCTTAAGTCTCTAGGAAATAAGACTGGAATCTACGTGGCCTCCTATAGGGTCGATCAAAGTTACGTGGTTTTGATCTCGGTTAGTCGGCCCTTAGTTGCAGAAAACTTCTAATATGGTGACGTTTCTCTCTCGAAAACTCGCTTTTGCGATCCCAAGTTAGGAGCTCCATGGGATCTCGTCCCAAGCTAAGATGGGAACTCGATCCCGCTAGCTGGATAGAGATGCATGGAACAAGTGAGAGAATACATAAAAATCAAGCTCTTTTCAACTCAATTCCTTGTTTCTCTCTTCCTTCAAGTCGTTAAAGTCTCCTTGTCTATTGTTGTTGTCTATGTAAACTATACTAAACAAATGATAATACTCTTTATGCATTTATTTATTCAAGTCGCTCCCAACCTCAGATTCTTCTTGGTGCTTACGCTTCCCCGCCCCCGTTCCCGTTCCCGTTCCCGCCCCCGCCCCCGCTTTGTGCAACTAAGAGTCGGCCTGGTACATAGGCCACTTGACCCTCAATATTGGGTTCAAACAAAAAAAATAATGTATAGCTTAGGGTTTTTTATGCATGTTTTGTCATCATTATAGGATAAACAATAAAAAATCACTACAATGTCTAATACCTTTCCGTTGCATAATTTAGTCCGCGGACCCATAACTTCTAATTTTATGCGACTAGAAGCCTAAATTGGTAAATTTATAATCTTGTGTTTTTTTTTCTTATTTTTTCTTTCTTAATTAAATGTTAATGCTAAAATAAGATGGCGACTAGATATTAGACCTTTCCGGATCTAAAATTTTGGAAGGCGGTTCGCTACAGTGGCAACTCTGTTGGGGCTAATTAAGAGGATAAGACTCGGATTATTTTATTTTCGAGATTTTTGACCTTTGTCTTTTGTTTGCTTTGTTTTTTTATGTGCTTATTCCTCTGCTCATTTCTTTTTTCTTAATTATTTGAGATGACTCACACACACGGTTCACCCACTAACCACAAAGCATAACCACGGCTCCACCACCAACCACCAAGCTTAAAAATAGCACCAACTCAACACCACCACCGACCACCAAGCACAACCATGGCTCCATCTTCACTTCACCTACCAAGCATAACCATTGCACAACTCTCTCTCTCCCTCTCTCTCTCTTACACACACACCCCTGCCCCCCACACCCTACCAACCCATGACCACCACCCAAGACCTCCTCTCTACACCACTAAAGAACCCACCACTGCCACTGTTCAAACTCCTTATCACCCTTACATCGCCAGTCAGCACCGCATAATTTACCACTCTATTTCAGCCACCCATGACCCATATCTCTTATACCACCCACTTTATTTCAACCACCACACCACCTCATAACCACTACATATCGTCTCACGGCCACTGCCTACCCTTACTGCCCGTCTCCTTTTCTTTTTCTTCCATCACCCTTACCCTAACCGTTGCCAAAACCCCACACCAACTTCAATTCCCACGCCGCGACCACACCTTCTCCTTTCAGTCACAATCAGACACTACTTCCCCCCACCACCTATCCGTCGCTCCAACATGACCACCATTGAATCAAACAACCATTAATGGTATAAAGGTAAAGCTAATGAAAGGATGGTGTTTTGGTTGTAAGGGTGGTAGTGAAGTTGGGTCGGGAGTGGTGGATAGGTGGGCATCGGAGGAAACAGAAAAGGACAACAAAACGAAAAGAAATAGCAACCCAGACTTAAAACTTAGAAAAATAAAATAAAATAATTTTTTTTGTGTTTTAACAATAGATGCAAATACTAACTTAAACACCATGTGCCTCGCAAATGGGTATTAACGATCTGGTTAGCTGTAGCTAATCGGGATGACCTAATTGGACAACTTGACGAGTTCAATGGTCACTTTGGCGTAAATCAAAGTCAATGACCAAAATAAAGTTTGGCATATAGTTGAGTAATTAACAGCTTATTTAATTCTTAGTAAAATGTGCAAGACAATTCAACTGGAAAGAGTTGGTAGCCATGCACCCAACACTTTTGATCCCTAACATACACAATCGACATACCGACACAAAGCGAGGGCATGCATGGTTCAAAAACTCATCCAAAATACTAGAAAACCGGTGACTCGGCTCAATTTTGTAAGCCACCAAACCAAAATTCAAGACCCAAGATAATGTCACAGCAAAAATATCATTGAGATTCCGCCAATAAAGCTGAAAAAAGGTTTTTGGGGATGAAGACAAGAAGTCGACCATGATAACACACTGAAAAGAATGTCTTTTTTGAATTCCCAAAAATCCTCAAAAGAATATTCCTTAAATGGTTTCAGAAGAACTCCTAGATGCCTTTATGTCTAAATCCTCGAGGATCCTAATCCAATCTTCTCCGGAGACTTTGGCAAGGTAGATTCCTTAGCGAAACAGAAAACCGCCGGGGACAAGTAGATCTTCTTCTTCTTCCAACGCTCATAAGGATGACCCTCTATTTTTTAAGGCCGACTCTGTGTGTATCAGATATTTATAAGTGTTAGGTTTATTTGTATTTTATTGTTTTATTTTTCCTTTCATGTTTAATACAAATATTTCCATGCACCCCATAAGAAAAAATAATAGATCCATTGAGTATGGGATCCATATTCTGCAACAAAATAAAATGATAACGATTGATTACGTACTGCTTTTTACTTCCTTTATAGATAATAATAATTACCTAAACCATAATCTAAAATTAGTATATCTTTCTGTACCAATACCTTGTCTATTAAAAATTAAAAATGCTTAGTGTGAACATACTTTTAATATTCAGTTATATAACCTCTTGGGTACTTTGTTGCTTGGGTAAGACATAATATTCATGTAAACCGGTTCGCGAGTAGTATATTTTATCATCTAGACAATGCCATATCTGTTTGATGTTATATGGTTGATCTAATTGGTCCATCTAGTTCAACATTTTATTTACAAATTTTTCATGATTTTTACAAGTTTTATTGGAGCCTGTAAGTAGCTTAAAGTTGTGTAACACCCGCTATCGATGCTGAGCCAGCCACAACCGATACTAATTCCAAACCAAGAAAGGACTATGAGAACACATACAGAGAGCATAGAGTACAGAGGCAGTGGGGCTCGTAAATCATCACGTGTAACATATATAACAAGAAAATGGTGTGTGGCAAAGAAGTTTCCATTTCAAAAGTACTCCCTCACTTTCATTGGATTTGTCCCGTTTGACTTATTGTGAGTTTGTATGATAGTTTAGTAGATTGACCTTAATTCTTTCACCCTTGGGCCAAAATACAAAAAATTCTCCCTCAACAATCATAATCACCCCCATATAAAACAACTGTTGCTGTAACAACCCGATATTCTTAAGCAGCGAATACATTTTTAGAGTCGATTTTTTTTTAATTAGAAATTTTAGCGACGAAACTTTTAGTTAGCATCGTTATTTTAAGTAGCGACCTTAAGCGACAATTTTTTCTTTTAGTTAGTGTTGATATTTTTGTAGCCACTTTTAGCAATGATTGGTGAAGCGGGACTACATAACGGCCTGCTAAAATTTTCTAATACATTAACTTATAGTAAATAATTTATTTTGGACTTGTATGTAATAATAGAAAGTTGCGGTTTAAATTAGAATAACTAAAGAAGATTCGAGGGGGCCTTTTGGTTATGTACCAAACTAGGTTATTATACAAATCATATTATGATAGAGAGCCGTCAGAAACCAACTCCTCGACCCATCTGAAACGTGATCTCGAGGGCGAGAGAGAGATTTAAAAAGAGAAAGGAGAAGGAAAGGGATCGAAGAGATATCTTTCCTGTGATCGAAATTCTTCCGGTAAGCTTTCTAAACCCTTTTCTTTTATTTGTGGTTCATGAAGTATGGTTCACAGTTTCCATGGCCCTGTTTTCTCGCATGAAAAAAAAATAGTTTGTTGTGTTGGGTATGAAATGGCTGTGAGTTAGAGAGAGAGAGAGAGAGAGAATTTGCGATGAGAGTGCGGAGTGTGTGTTGGAATGGGAAGGTGGATTTGACATAGATCTGTGGTGTAACATGTGTTTAGGATTCAGAGTGTATAACAGAAAGAAGATTGATGGAGGTGGCAGCCATGGCTGCCGCGAGAGAGGGAAGAGGCTGGGCCGCGATGGGCTGCTGTGGTGCATTTTGGGGTGGTGCATACGGGTTGTAATCTTAACGCAAGCATGTTCAAATAAAGGCCAAACTCCCATATTTGATTCCTAAGTAACTGAACAGTAAATATTCAAAGCAAATATATCACCTTGGTATTTGTATAGCCATCTCGTTTAGTAGCCATAATATGTACCAAAGAGCAGAAGTTAGCATGACCTTGTTTCACTGTCATGTAGGACTTTCTTTTCAAGGGATAATGGGTTATGAGATATGCATGTGAAATTTTAAGAATGAGAGGAAGACCCACTGCCTTGTGGCAGTGGGCATGATGGACACTTAGATAATATAGTGGCTGTGTTTCAAGTAGTAGACCTTTGTGTTTGGTGTGTGTTTCAAAGGTTTGTACACATAGAAAGGGAAGGGGTGACTGCCTTGAAGGCAGTCACGGTGTGGGTGAGTTTCATAGGAAATTTGAAAAGAATAAATAAAAGAAAACTGAAACGTGGGTCTGATGTGTGTTTTGTTGTGGCAGGTGTGTGTGTTTATATAGTTGTGTGTGTGGCGTGCATGGAGCTGGGTAGTTAGGGGTGTGTATGTCGTGTATATTAGAAGTGGGTGTGAGATGGAAGGAAGATGAGTGCTCAGGTGTGTATATTTGGGTGTGTGTGTTTTGTTCACCTGTGTGCATGTGTGTGTGAGTAAAGTGTGCACGGGTAACGTTAGGTTTGATACGCGCAATGGATAGCGTATAGTGAACATTAGCATACGAAATTTAACAGTATAGTAGGTTAAGCCATATTAGAATTTACGGTAAAATTTCATAAATTTCTGAGATCGCATGTATTCTTAGTATTTTCTGTAGTTTTAGATTCGTAAAATACTTTTGGAGTCTTTACACCCAGAAAATATTTTGGGAAAAATTATAGTAATGTTTTAATAGTATAATAAAGACTCAGTAAAAGTTTGATGATTTTTGGGGTTGATTTGCTATGGTTTCCATATCGCATTGTTTTTTTGGCAAAATGAATAATTTAAAAATAGTTTTAATACCTTTTAATTTCTGATTTAAATTTCTATAATTTTTAAACATATTTTAAATCTGTTATAAAAATTATGGGACTTTATTTTCAGCTAGAAGTAATTTTGGCAATTTATCAATTTTTATTGCATTTAAGAAAATTATTTTAATTCCGAAATATTCAAAAATTCAGAAAATTCATATTTTGACTTTTTATAACGTTTTAAGCTTTAAAAGTGCTTTATTGTAATTTATTAAGAAATTTAGAATATTGTTACGCATTAAAGAGCGTATCGGGATTCTCGGTTAGGTTGGCCGAGTGCGAGGCGCGCTTTGAGTTTAGCGATTTCAGAGTTAGAAGTGAGAATGTAGTGGGTAGTTGATATTAGGTTTATAGTATTTCAGCATAGATTGTGTTCTAACAAACGAATTGTCAATCTAGGTTTATTCAAAAAATATTGATCGAGATTGGTAACATCGCTTAGCTTGGACCGAGGTAAGGGATTTCTTTCCGAAACCCAATTCATCAATTTGTTCTCGTATATTTTTTATAATTTCTATTGAATTTCTTTGGACTCCGTTATATTTGTTATAAGAATTCGTTATTTGCCTTTAATACCTTTTCATTGAGCCTTAAAACGTTTATTGAAACTTTTATCGGTGCTCAGTAATTATTGTCCGTCGAGCATTGATTAATATCTTGCATTATCGAATTGTTGTCATTCTACATATTGACATGAGATTGTGCATTGGTGTGTTTGGCGGGAGTTGGTGTATGTTGGAGAATAATGGTGTGGGCTAGTACCTTGATGGACCTGCCGGTGTATTGGTGTGGGCTAGTACCTTGACGGACCTGCCGGTGTATTAGTGTGGGCTAGTACCTTGACGGACTAGCCGGTGTATTGGTGTGGGCTAGTGCCTTGATGGACTAGCCGGTGGAAAGTGTTAGTGAGCATCGTCTTGTGGCTTTGCTAAGTGACTACCCTGCACTGCCTGTGTGGCTTTGCAATTGCTCATGTTATTGTAGTCGTGATCGTTTGTATCGTATCTGAGAATCGTATTGATGTCTGATTGAACTTGTTATGATTCTCTTTTTTAAAATCCTAATGAATTGCATCTATAGTTGTTTCGTAGTTTTTTCGTTGAGCGACCTTACTGAGCTCTTAAAAGCTCACTCCCCTTTGACTTCCTTTCCGCAGGTGATAACCAACAATAGATCGCATTGGGTGTGGACTAGATCTGAGCCGAGAGAAAGAGAATTTAAGTTTCACTAATAGCCTTTAGAACCCCTGCGTGGGCCATTATTGCTATTTAGTATTGTTAGCTTAGATTTGATGTTTCAACTATAATTGTATGCTAAGAGTATTATTTTACTCAACGGCTTAGTGCTCTGACGGACTGATGGTTCTAAATTGCTTGAGTTTGAGGTCGTAATTGTCTGATTGCATCCTATTGAGCCAGTGTTAATGTTCCGAAAATTCCGGGATGTTACAGTTGCTTTGTATGTCATAAGAGTAAAGGGTCACCAGTCCCCTTTCTCTTAAAGAGTAGATACAAGGAAACTAAGGGAGTGACTAATTACCACGATCTCATTACAACATTTGGCCAGATGGCAGGCATTCTTATAAGTTCAAGATGCCCGACATGAATAAGTTTGATGGGACTTTGGACCCAAAGATCCATACAACAATGTATATGCACGTGTTAGCTCCTTATGGAGTTAACTAGAACCAGTTAGTCTAGCTCTTCTCGGTGGTTCCTCACCCTTGAAGACTCTCAAGCACGAACACGGGAGGATATAGTGCCAAAATTTGTCAACCAATATTAATACAATGCTGATCTTGATATTACCTGTATGGATTTGGAAACTACCAAACAGAAGCCCAGGATTCAGTATCCACTTTTATCATCCGTCGGAGAAATAAGGCAGTTTAAGTGGTTAATTGCCCTTCGAAGGAGGAGCACATTAACATAGTAAGAAACAACCTTTTGGTAATGTACCAAGAGTATATTTTTAAGCACCACCATGCTTTTTTTTAAAGCTTTGATGGGCTCTCGTACGTAGATAGAGCATGCCATCAACAAGGGGCAATAGTCAAAGAAACCAAGCCGGCATGAGGAGCTAGGATATCCCCAATCGAAGCTAGCTAACACGAGCAATTAACAACTTGCGATCTCAGTAGTGGTCTCCTTGGAGGCTATTAGTGAGCCATGCTAAAAATTTACTCTCTTGAATGCTTCTATAGTCAAGATCTTTGAACAATTGCTGCAAAGAGGTATGATAGCCAAATTGCCTCCTAACCCCATACACTAGCTAGTATTCTCGATGGATATGAAGTCCACGCCCACTGTAAGTACCACCAAAGAGCTAGACATCATACGAAAATGAGCGTCACCTTTAAGTATTTCATCCAAGATTTGATTGACCAAGGCGAAGTAAGCCTGTACAAACCCCATTTTTGTATTTTTATTTTGTCTTTGAATTAATTTATGTTGAGATTTATTAATAAATAAATTTTATTATTTAATGTTGGGTGTAAACATGATGATAAGTGATAGGCCTTATTTACTTAATTCTGCTTAGTTAGTTCGGTCCAATAGTCTGTATGTCTGTTAGTTAAGCCCAAATCAATTAGGTCCGGTCTATTAAATAACTAGCCTCGTTAGTTAAGTTTTAACCCAAGTTAAGGTAAAGAGATTGTGATTGATTAGATGCCTTGAAAATATCTTGTGATTTATCCTTATGATTTGTGATTAATCCTTAATTTATATGAGATATGAAGATAATTTTTGAATTTGGTACATCCCATATATCAAATCAAAGATAAATACCGAATTAGGGACAGACAATGTCTTGAAATTAGGAAAAAAAAATATTTTTAAGATATGCCGATGAACTTAGTTGACTTTTGTCAATCTACGATTTTTATCAAATATTCGGTATTATCATCAAATAACAAATTGATATGGTCATCTTTGTAACATCCCAGATTTGTTTTATCAGGATACTTATGTAAGTACGAATTAGAATGTATTGTGACTTTGAATTAAATAATGAGCCTAAAAATCAATTTAAAATTTTCTTTTTAGAAAGTGGGTTGCACTTTTGGGATTAGATGACCCAATTTAAATTTGGGCATTAGTTTGACCCATTTATAAAGTTAGAGAAATTTGGGACGTAATGAGTATTTTATAATTCTTATTGTTTTAGTAATATAATTACATTCCTTTTAAGCTAATAACTTATATACTATCATTCTTAGTAGCACCACAAACTTAACAAAGAGCCTCTAAAGAATCTCTAGAAAGAGCATTCTTGAGATTTTGGTCATTACATTGAGGTAAGAGCTTATTTTGATATTGGGATTGAGGTTTGTGATAAGAAGCACATAAGCTATTGTGATTCATGGAGGCTAATTGAAATTTTGAGTATTATTATATCAGGGTTTTTGATATAATTTGTTTGAGAAGATCAAGACTTGGAGTTGATTTGCACAATTGAGGTAAGGATTTTCTCACGCATTTACCCCTTCCGATTTTGATTATCGATCCGTTCATCAATTGATTTATTATTTAAAGAGATCTATTGATTCTTTAGAACCCTAATTACATTCTTGATCATTATGCTAAACTATTCTTTGTATTTTTATTATTGACTTTGATTCATGATCGTTTTGTTGTAAATCTTTAAGGAAATTTCAAGAGTCCGTAACTTTTTCATTCCTTGTCCAATTTCAGTATTCTTAAACTTTTTGAAAACCTCAAATAGTGTACTACAACTTTGTAGTTGTGGATTTTCCGAAATTCCAAGTGATCGATATTCACAAATAGACCTAAACATTGTTATGCTTATATTTATGCCAATTCAAGTCAGCCAACTTCGATTTATTGTATTTCATTTGTTTCTCATTGGTTTTTAATGATCTTAAATAGAGTTGTCAAAAGTACTAGTGGGCCCGACCTGACCCGCTTTGGCCTGGGCTGGCCCAGCGCTGTAGTGAACAATACTGGCCCTAACCCTTAGGGCCTTGGGCCAGGGCTACGGCCAGGCCTATGTATTTTCAAAAATTATCCAGGCCCGGCCCTAAAAAGCTTGGGTCAGGCCTTAAAAAATGGGCTAGCTTGAAACTGGCCCAACCCGACCCTATTTTGGCCAGAATCTAGCCTAATTTTTCGGCCCTGTTTTGGCCATGTTTTAGGCCAGATTTTCTCCCTAAAGTGGGCTGGCCCCACTATTTTTTACACTTTTCATTTCCCCCCCTTTTTCCCCCAATGGCCAGATTCCCAATTATTTGCCTAAATTTCACTTTTACCCCTCAAACAGCTAAATAACGGTTAGGGCTGTAAATGAACCGAGCTGTTCACGAACGGCTCGTGGTTCGTTCTCTTTAGAACTCGTTCATGTTCGTTCGTATAATATACGAATAGAACATGAACAAGTTTTTAGAGCTCGTTTATTAAACGAGCCGAACATGAATACTCTAAAATATTCGAGAATGTGTTCGCGAACAGCTCGTTTCAATAACAAATTAATTATAATATATTTTAAATATACCATTTACATAAATAATATATATTAAAGTTTAAACTTATAGGCCATAGAATCAATTAGCCCAAAACTAACTTCAGGCCCATTTAAACACAGCCCATGTAATATATATATATATATATATATATATATATATATATATATATATATATATATATATAAGCCCAAGTCCATCCCTAATTGTTAACCCATTTAAAAACCTTAACAAGAAAACCCTAACTTAGATTTCTCTTAATCAGCCGCCTCTCTCCACCTTTCTGCCTCTTTCTCTCTCTCGGCACACCCACGTTTCTGGCTCTCTCTCTCTCTCTCTCTCTCTCTCTCACGTCACACACGAATACATACCAGAGACCTCTCACCATCTCTCACAAGCACGCACACATTACATATTGACGACGGAGTAATGACAACTTCCGATCTTATGCCAAAGCCATAAAAAACATCAGATCTGGAATCCGGCATCCTCTCTGTTCAAATGTTTGTCAAGATTCATCTCCAAATCCACTCAATATTATCAAATTCGTTGAATGAGGGTCTCAATCTGTGAGTCGTTTGTAGCATGGTGGTCAGAATTGGTAATTCAGATTTGTAATTGCGGTTCCATCTTGAGTTCTTGAACGGATTTTGAAGCTTGAACTCTGTTCGCATGGTTAAACGAACGAGCCGAGTCGAGCCTGAGTTCTGTGGTGACGAACTCGAGCCGAGTTCAAACATCAAGATTTCTGCTCTAAACGAACATGAGCCGAGCCCAAACATGTATGAAAATATACGAACCGAGTTCGAACACGTCCTTGTTCGGCTCGAATTCGGTTCGTATACACCCCTAATAACGGTTAATTTGGGGGGTATTTTCATCCAACTAATTTTTATCAACTCTTTTAAGGGTTTTTACACTTTTACCCTCCCCAACAACTATAAACGACTAGTTTTAAGGGGCATTTTGGTCTTTTGTGGATTATACAAAATTTATAAATTCACACCCTTTCTTCCATATTTTTCACACCAATTTTCTTACTCTTTCTTATCTAAACATTCTACATTTCTACAAGCTTTGCTACTATTTCCGTCTCCAATTTTCAATTACAAGTATTACTTACTTGTTTACTAATTATTACTCTTTCTAAATTCTAATTACTAACTATTGCTCTTATAATTTTATTCATTTATTACTCTCTAATTCTTTTGTTAACTAATTAGTAATTAGTAAATTATTATTTATTAATTACTGTTACCAAATTCTTTTTAACTATTAACTCTCTCTAATTTTGAATAACTAATTACTCTTCTTCATTTGTTACTTTTTAATTGTTAATTCTAATTACTGCTCTTATTCATGTGCATTTAGTTACTCTTACAAGTTTTATTTTTTAATCTAGTACAAAAGTTTAGCGTCAAATATGCTGGATTACTAAAGAAGCTGAAACATGGATCATCATCATGAAAAAACCACCACCATCACAAGCACCACCACCACGGCCATCACAAACACCAATCCAAGCACCACCACAACCATTCATTCCTGGACGAATGAGTACAGGCTGTATATAGATACCCAAGCCAATTGAGAGTTCAATCAAAACATTCCAGATCTTGAATACATGCCTTCACAAGAAACCCTTCATTTTAGTCAAGGACGCAGCTCGGTTGGCAAAGCTACTATTCCGTGGCGTAATCTTAACCCGATGAGTTGTCATGGTGGAGAAAGTCCAAGCAATCCCTCCGCCTTCGGTAGTGAGCAAGAAGTCCAAAAGGCAAAAAAAAAGAGCCGAGTGTTGGAATCATTTTGATGAAATTATGGTGGACGGCGTCCGAAAAGCTCGATGTAAGTATTGTGCTAAATTATTTTCGTCTGGTAGTGGTAATGGACATCTTAACAGGCATTACCTTATGTGTGCACCTCGACAAGGCCACGTCGAACCTACCCAAATACAGTTATCTTTTGACGGTAAGTTATTTGTTTATAATCACAGAGAGTAAAGAGACGGTCTCGCTGAATTTGTTATTCACGATGAACAAGCCTTTTAGTTTTGCTGATAATGCTAAGCACTCTAGATATATGAACACCTACGTGCAACCTTTGTACAAAAAGGTTCATAGAAACACAACTAGATCCGATGCACTCCGACAGTATAATGCTGCTAAAGCACGCCTGATCGATTATTTCGATCATTTTGACGGTAAAGTTAGTCTTACTTCTGATATTGGACAATCTCCATTTACTTTTGTTAGTTATTCTTGTGTGACAGCCCATTGGATTGATGCCGATTGGATTATGAACAAGAGAATCATCGCTTTCGAGCTCTTTTCTTTTTCGCATGATGGAATGAACATTGCTACTATTATATTAAAGCATGTACCACATTTAAATTAAAGAATAAGATTATGAGTATTAGTTTTGATAATGCTTCTAACAATAAAGCTGTTGTTGCAGCTTTAAAGGAGAGCCTCAAACCTGTACTTTCTGGTAAATTATTTCATGTTCGTTGTGTTTGTCATATAATTAATTTAATTGTTCAAGATGGTTTAGCTGCTGCAGGAGATATTCTTCTCAAAATGAGGGGTATGACAGCGTATGTTAATAGTTCGAGTCCGAGAACACAACAATTTAAAGCGTTGTGTGTTCAATATAATATGCCTCGCAGGAGAGCAGTTACAGATGTGGTCCATAGGTGGAACTCTACATACCATATGCTTTTACACATTCTGGCATACAAAGAAGTCTATACGCATTTTCTACTAACCTCGTTCCTAGCCGGCTTGCCAACTCCACAGAATGACAGATGGCTACATACCTAGCTGAATTTTTATGGTATTTTACACGTCTACCAATTTATTGTCTGGTACGTACTACCCACCTCTCCTCTCGCTGTAATAGAAATTCTCAAGATGGCTACAATGTTAACAAAATGGAGATATATAGGACTTTTTTAAGAAATAGTAAAAGTGATGGATAAAAAGTTTAATAAATAATATAAGAAATTGCCTGTTATTTTTGTTGTGGCTACTTGTTTAGATCCTAGGTTAAAGTTGCATGGCGTGAACGTGTCGATACAAGAGATTCGAGATTAATGACCTACATAGAAGCAGACCCAACCAGACTCACAAAGTGAGCAAGACATATTTGAGGATCTGTTCAACCTCTATCATAATTCTGCTGACGTGTGCGGGGGAGCATGATCACTGACTGGTGAGAGGTATTATGCGCCATACCTTAAGGGCCTTGAACATCTAGTAGCAAGACAACTACCAGGTGAAGATACTTCTAATTCGGCAGGTTCGTCTATTTTTTCCTCTTTTAATGAGATTGGTGTATATTCCAATTCTGATCATTATTCTGATTTATCAATGCAAGAACATGTTAATTTTAATTTGTTAATTTTTTGGAAACAAAATCAAAACATGTATAAAACTTTATCCCAAATTGCACGGGATGTACTGCCGGTGCAAGCCTCTACGGTTGCTTCAGAGTCTGCATTTTCAGCGAGCGGGAGGGTTTTGGATGACAGGAGGAGTCGTCTTAACCTCGAGTCACTCGAGCTATGTGTATGTTGAAAGGATTATCTTGATGCAAAATACCACGAACAAGATAAACCGATTGATGATAGGAAGAGCAGTGACTCGGACGTTGAAATACTTTCGGATGATTAGGTAATTTCTTTTTATTTTCCTTTTCTCAAGTTTTTAGAATAATTTTTTACATATATATATATATATATAAGGCGTGATCCATTGCTAGCACTGTCAACTTAACCTAAGTTGCCAGCGCGATTTGGCCATCCATATCGCGTTGTGGATGGTCAGATCGCGAGCCTGGGCAACCATTTTTTTCGTCGTCCGCTACATTATGTAGCGGACGACGAAAAATCGTCCGCTACATAATGTAGTGGACGGCTAAATCGCGTTGGCAACTTGCTAGCGCTAACAATAAATCACGCCCTAGCAAGATAGATATTTTTTCATATATATATATATATATATATATATATATATATATATATATATATATATATATACTTAGGTAACTTCGCCTGTTTGTTTACAAGCAGCCGGTCCTAAGATCGGATAAAAGGAGGAGGGCCTATGAACAAATTTATCTTCAATTTAACTCCATCAATTTGAATGTTTGAATGCTAAGAAATATTATTCTATACACACATATTACTACATATATGTGTGCGTGTCTAGACATTTTTAGTTGCTTTACTTGCTTGCATACACATATATGTGATAATATATATTATGTATACACACATATCACTACATGTACCAATCTTATACTCCGTTACAGAATCCTAGTCATAGTACTACATAACAATTTGCTTACATAATAACAAGAAATTACTGCAATTCAAGTCTTTACTTTGAATAACAAGAAATCAAAAAAAAAATGAAAAAAAGGGTCTGGGCTCGGCCCTAAATATTGGGCCTAGGACCAAGGCTTGGACTGGGCCTAGATATCCCATTAATCTGGCTCGGCATGGTTTCCACCCCCTCTGGCCCGGCCCTAGCCCGTTTTCACGTCAGGCCTGCTGGGCCCGGGCTGGACCGGCCCATTGACACCTCTAATCTTAGACATTATGAAATCCTTGTAGAGTCTTCTTCAACTTTGTAGTTTAAGGTTTTATTAGAATCCGTTTGGTTCTTGGTCAATTGAGTTTGAAAGTTATTTATCAGTGTAAACTTTTCTGTTTTTGACACTGTAAATTAGCCTACTTCGATTTGCTCTATCTCCTTTGTTTCTCATTAGTTTTTCATGATTCTAGACAATAAGGAAACCTTAAAGAGTCCTCTTAAACTTCTTAGTTTTGTGTTTTTATCAGAATCCATCTATTTTCTAATCGAAATTCAGTTTGACAGTTATTCATCGGTGCAAAAGTTGCTTTTTGACACTGCAAATCAGTTTACTTTGACTTGTTCCATCTTATTCGTTTCTTATCAGTTTTTGACGACTTAGACATTACGAAAATAGTAACGAGTCCTTTTCAACTTTTAGGCTTTGAGTATTCTTAGAATTCTTTGATTTCATCGTCAAAGTTAGCCCTTGAATAAAACTATTCTGCATAGAATCGTGTGAATGCGAATGACTTTGTCTTCTTGACTTCGAACTCTTGGTATTTATTAAGTTGATTTGGTACATGTTTTATAATCTGGTGAGCCATGTCACAGTGTATGTAGCTTATCTATTTCTTACTTACCTACGTGGATTGGAACATGTGCTAGCTCAGCGGGATGAGCTAGAGATTGCGATCTTTAATTTCTGAACCTTGTCTCACGTGTCAATGATGGCACGCGTGACACATTTTTGAATGGCTCTCGAGGTCTTTGTCTTTGTACTGATTGAACATTTGGATTTTGATATCTAATCTATTTGAAGAAATTTTTGAGCTTATTTGAAGTTTTATTGAATTTGCTGAAGTCTTTTTAAAATTTAAGATATTCTTATCAGAACTTGTGAAAATATATTGAACTTAACTTTGTATTGTTGGGTAACCTGCAAGAGGTTAGAGAGTATGCCTAGGGTGCAACAACTCTTGCACACTTGTATCGAGCATTACACAAGGCAACGAGGCCCGATTATAAATCTATATGTGCAAGTCTCTTATTGTTGCAGGTATATCATATAACTCCTTTTAATTACGTTTTTGATATTTTTTTTATTAGTCAGTGAACAATAAATGTTGATGATACAACCCTAATTTGTCTTTGTTCTCAGGTGTGGTCTTATGAATACATTACTGTCGGTGCACCCAACCGTAAGAAGAGAACCAATAATGTGTGGAATTGGTTGTGCGCTTGGGAGTACAATCAGAGGGAGAGCCACTACTCGAGGAGAGATGATCCCCATCACAATATCGTGTTTTATCGGGGGGAATTCAACTCATTATCTTTGGGCCAAATGTGTTGGGTGCCATAGAAACATTTAACGATACAGGTGGCAGAGTCATTCGTCTTCATGTTTTTTGGGTTGCAATGCACTCCACTGATCCACTTGGAGATCGCAGAGTGGCAACTACTGGATCGCGCCATATGCTATTTTGAGTGCCTACAAGGGTTGAAAGTTAATGCCCAAGACATAAAGACTAATAGAAACCCACCGGGTGTCCAACGGTTCGGGCAGGTGAATGCGCACCAATTATGCACAAACAAAATTGAACTATGAGGTTCTTGGCAAGACACGCTGGCAGCCATTGCCAGAAGTACCACCTTAAGGGTCAGATTGATGAGCGTAGGGCATTGAGCTTGTAAGTTTCCTAATGAGCTTTAATTAAATTTGATCTCGTAAGTTTTGCATTCGATCTCGTTCCTGTTTAAAGTTACTCATTATCTAATTAGATGTAGGTTGATGCCATGCTTTCCTTCTTTAAGAAACTGAGTCAGCGGAATGATCTGATGGATGCCATGGGAGTGGATCTTTGCTCCCATGCTAAGATATTGGCGCATCGCTGCGCGGAGTTTGTGAACCACTATACGGGACAGCCTTTGGGCGTGAGTCAAGGAATGGATTATCCCAGGTGGTAGCCTTCCCATCTGAGCGAGGGATACAGTGATCCCTCGGGTCAAACTTTGGGGGTGAGCGAGGGAGTTAGTGGTCCTTCCGTACTTGGGATGGGTGATGCTTGGGGGCTGCCATCGGGTATGAGAGTGGCTCATTAGGACGAGTAGAGTCAGCCCTCGTTTGCCTTGCTAGGGGTCTCAGAGGCTACACCACTCTATCAGAGTCAAGTCACACATGACTTCGACTTCGCGAACTTCAATCTCTCCGATTCACTGCCACTCGTCCCGTGGGCAGGACCTTCCACTTTTGGCCTTAGGATACCCGAAGAGCCTGAAGGAGAATAATATCCCCCGGTCGACCCCCTCGTTATTCCCACTTATCCCGAAAAGCATTCGTTGAAGCCTTCAAAGCTGGTAAAACGTGCTCTAATCCACCAACGTTACTTTAGCTAGCCCCCCAGCTACAATCAAAAGATGGTGTGAACTGCCCCAATAATTAAGATTACAATCTCTCGTTGGACGGAATGTCCACCCTAAGTCTCGGTCGTTGGTTGGAAGATAGTGTGATGTTTGCCTGCACCAAACTTTTGATGCGTCGGGAGAGGGATATGGCAAATGCGTATCCCCGCATTTTTATGATGGATGTGCTTTTTCATGGCATGCTCTGTGGAGAATGGTAACAATGGAAATCTGTGAGAAGGAAAAGAAGCTTGCTCCATTGGCGTCAACCTAGTTCGCTCACTGCATGGTTTACGAATAGTTCAAGTTCAGTGAGCTCAGTGATGCGGACGTCTTCCTAGTACCCTTCTTGGAGCACTCTAACTGGTACTTGGTTTGCTATGAACCACGAGCTATGGTCTTATCAATCCTCAACAGTCTCCACAACGATGCCGCAATGATGCTCGTGAAAGAGCTTTTCAAAGAACAATTAGCGGCTATTGTAATCTTTTAATTGTTGTTAGAGTTTTTTTATTTCTTAATATGCTTATTGTAATTGTTATCTCGTAGCTTATACCATTTTTATTTCTTCACAAAATTTGTTTTGTGCCATGGTCTACTCTAACCGTGGATAAAGAGTACCGGCAAGGCCGAATCCTGTAGTAAGATTGAAGAAACGGAGGCCTATGCAAGCTAATTAGTCAGACTATGGCATCTTAGTCTTAAGCCAAGCGGACGTTGAAAACTTTAAATATAGGATAGCTAGATAAATTCATAGCTGACGGCCTATACTAGTTAGGAATATTATGAATCCAGCTTAGGACGAGACCGAATGACATTGTAAATTTTTATTTTTATGTAATAACATTGTCGCTTGCTTTGCCTGTGTTTATGAAATTTTATTTCACGTGTTTACAAAAGGGAATATGTTTATGGCTTCAAGTTGTGGTTGAGTATTTCTTTTAAGAATTTTGTGTGTTATGGTTTTTGAGTACTTCTTGAGACAGGTTGATGGTGGGTAAGAAAATGAGGGAAAATGGGTTTAAATTAGTCTACTTGGCCATCAATTACATAGTGTAGCGGATGGTAGAAAACCCTCGAAAGAATTCTAAGTGTTGGACACTAATGTTTCTGGTAGGCTGTCTGCTACATAGTGTAGTGGACGGCCTAAATGCCAAAAAAAATTTAAGTGTTAGAGGCCAATGTTTCTGCTAGGCCGTTCGTTACATAGTGTAGCGAACAGTTAGATGCCTAAATTTTTTTTATGTTTCTGCTAGGTCTTCCGCTACATAGTGTAGCGAATGGGCTAAATGCCCAAAAATTTCTAAGTGTTAGAGGTCAATGTTTCCACTTGGTCATCCGCTGCATAGTGTAGTAGACGGGCTAAATGCTTAAAATTTTTTTTAAAGTGTTGGAGGCCAATGTCTGCTACATAGTATAGCGGATGGTATAAAACCTCTCAAAAAAAATTCTAAGTGTTGAAGGTCAATATTACTGCTTTGCCGTTCTTCACATAGTGTAGCAGACGGTATAAACCCCTCAAAAAAATCTAATTGTTGAAGGACAATGTTTCTGCTTGGCCGTCCGCTACATAGTGTAGAAGACAGTATAATCCCCTTCAAAAAATTCAAGTGTTGGAGGATAATATTTTTTGCTAGGCCATCCGCTATCTAGTATAGCATACTACTTAAATGCCAAAAACTTTCTAACTGTTGGAGGCCAATGTTTCAGGTTGGCCGTTTGTTACATAGTGTAGCAGCTGGTCTAAATGCTAAAAATTTTCTAAGTATTAGAGGCCATTATTTCTGCTTGGCCGTCTGCTACATAGTGTAATGAACGGTATCGATCCTTCAAAGAACGTTTTAAGCATTGGAGGCTAATATTTCTACAAGGCCATCCGCTACATAGTGTAGCGGACGGTATGAAACCCCAAAAAAGTTCTAAGTATTGGACGCTAATGTTTCTACTTGGCCGTCTATTACATAGTGTAGTGGACAGGCTAAATGCCCAAAAATTTTCAAAGTGTTGGAGGCCAATGTTTCCACTTTGTTGCAGACGTGCTAAACATCCAAAAAATTTGTAAGTGGTGGAAGCTAATATTTCTGCTTGGCCATCTGCTACATAGTATAGCGGGCAATCTAAATGTGCAAAATTTTTCGAAGTGTTGAAGGCTAATGTTTCTGCTCTGCCGTCTGCTACATAGTGTAGCAGATGGTGTAAATGCCCAAATTTTTTTTAAGTTTTGGAGGCCAATGTTTCTGCTTGGCCGTCCGCAATATAGTGTAGCGGACGATATAAAACCTTCAAAAAAATTCAAGTGTTGGAGTCGTCCGCTACACTTATCCCACAAATTTTTGAAGTGTTGGAGGCCAATGTTTCTCCAAGAGTACATTAAGAGGCTGATAATAAAGAAAGACAATTCCATGAATAACCCAATGGTACGATAAATTTGAGTATGAATAAACATATAGGATTATTACAAAGTCCATAATTCAGATACAACATCCACAAACTTGATGGCTCATAAAAGATTATTACAAAAAAAATTAGACTAAAGGTCCAATGCATCTTCTTCGGCATCATCTTCTTCCTCGTCTTGCAAACCCCCTAGACTTATCCCCAGTGCCTTGTAATGGTTCCGCTTGTCATGTTTGGTCATTTTGTTGCACAATGCACACCTTCAAAGCTTTTTAAGTTGGGTTGCTTGTTCAATAGAGCTCTTTATTCATGTAAGTCTCTTGTGGCCTTTCATTTGCTATATAATTGGATCCAAAGGCCAGATATCATTGTCCTCTTTCTCAACCAGCTCATCATCTTCTGATCCCTGCATAGGCTCAGTGTCAACCGCATTGCTGACTAAAGCTACTTCAAACTGGTCGACGATGGGCTCTTGCTGCTCCGTTATCTCGCGAAGATATTTATATCCAACCATTGTAGCAACACCCTTTACTAGATGATTATATCGCAACGTCTCTGATTCTTCAAAGTCAGTATATGAATGCTCCGGAAAGGCAATGGTTTCGTGCAACCTTAGTCCACCGCGGCAAGACGTATTTATTCGAGATTGCCTTGATATTCTTTTGGGTGAGAAACCATAGAATGTGTCGATATAGCATGACATAGAACTCAAACTTCTTGCAAACACATGTCACTGAATCTGTCTCTGTGTTATGGCTCACTGTATACAGTCTAAGCACCTTCTTAGGGGCGAGGTCGTTCATCAACGAATAAATCTTGTACTCACGTGTAGACTTTTCTGCCACCTTATTTATACTGTATCGTATCGATTTTTGCAGCTCTACTTGGTATTGCATGAAAATCTCCTTCTTATAGAATTTTGCATCATTCACCTCCAGCGGGGTCTAAAGCAACCTTCTTCTTTGTTGTACGTGCTTGCAAAGTCCGTAGCCCTTTCTTTCACGAATATCTGTGCAACCGCTTTTTGGGCGAATGTGACGAAACTCTTTAAATTCATAGCTGTACCTACATAGCTATCGAATAAGGCATTCATAAATTCACTCTTGCCCGTCGTTTTCATACTCGCAAAAAAATACATTATCGTGTAAACGCCAATCCATTTCTCTTTGAGCTCATACAAGTTTTGGAGCCACTCGTGGTCTTGCAATGAGTAATCCTCAATAAGCTTTTACCACCTCTCTTCAAATTCCTCAATTGTTAATGAGATGTTAATGCACCTGTCAAAATCTTGCTTAAAATCTGGATACTTTGAATACATGTGATGCAGACGTTTAGGATATTTGTTGCTTGTGCCAAGTGCACAAGTTGTGTCAAGTATCTGGGAAGACGGTAGCAATAGCTTTCTTCATTGCCAAATCTTGATCGGTGATGATAAATTTAAGTGCTTTGTTGTTCATGGCTTCCAACCACGTCTTAAACAACCATACAAAAAAACTCTCGCTCTCATCCCTTGACAATGCGAACCCAAATACGACGGGGTGATAATAATGATTAACGCCTGTAAAAGGAGCGAACGACATCGAGTACTTGTCAGTATAGTATGTGGTGTCGAAAGTCACAACATCCCCAAATTGGTGATAAGCAAGTTTTAAACGACCGCCGACCCAAAAAATTATGGTATTTCGATGCTCATTGTCAAGATGATCTCTTAAGTAAACTGCGGGTCCTCCATCTACATCCGCTTCAATAAGATCATTGTAGATTGAGCATCATTGACGTCATACGCGACTCGTCTTTGGGTTCGGATAGCGTTACGAATGTATGTCGTGTTAAAGTTAAGATTTTGGTTTCTCTCAGCCTGCTCAGCAAGAACATTAACAATGCTGGTAGGTCCTATCCGCGCACTGCTCATTGTGTGAATTAGGCTCCTTGCGACATTACCCATCTTCTTGTGTTGATGCATTTGACTCACCTTCAAGCACGTAGGTCAGCTGGTAAAGGGTTGTCCTAGCTCAACCAGAGGTTTCGGTTTCGAGCCTTAGGAATGCAACTGCGTTAAAACTTGGTAGAGAGAGCTTTGCCGCCCATGTGGTCCTACTCGGCTTGAAGGTGTGAAAAACCTAATCACACTTTCTTGCACCAAAAATAAAAATATTTGACTCATCTTCAAAGGGGTTATTAACGCGTGATTGTGTGCCAATTTCAAGCTAGTAATAAGTCAACGAACGGCATCAAACTTAAATGGCTGAGAGAGCAGTATGGCGTGCTACCGGATGAATACACTCCTCACGATTTCGTGACGTATACGAAAGCATTCCTTCTGTATATTATTGGAGCCATATTACTTCCGACGCATTCGAAAAACACGGTGCATCCGAAGTATATGGTGTTCTTGGAGGATCTTGAGGAGGTATACTCGTATTCGTGGGGTTCAGCTGTCCTTGCGCACCTATATCGAGCACTGCACAAAGCTACGAGAAACGGTGCCAAGTCCATTGCCGCCTGCCTCACTCTATTACAGGTTTGAGCATTTATTTTCTTGGTTGACGTGTCAATATATTCGTGCATTAATGTGCTAATTCCAGATAATGTTTGCATTCACAGGTTTGGTCTTACGAGAGGCTACCCATGGGTCGTCCACAACCGCGGGAATATTCCGATGAGACGTGGCCTAGGGTGTGGGCCTGGGGGCCTACGACCAACCAGAGGAGACGGGTAGACCCGCACCACCATCTAAAGTTCTATCGGGGGGAACTAGAGATACTCAATGCATCCCAGGTGACGTGGCAGCCATATAGCAAGGTGATGCATCGGTTGGATGAGTGGTGTTGGCAACTTCCGGTGTCGTACGTGCTGGCAGGTTTGGTTCGGGTGCCGCTTATTCACTTCGAAGTATGTGAGTTTCAGATGCCCGATCGAGCTATGAGGCAAGCTGGCTGTCTACAAGGGATACCAAAACCCGCTGTAGACATGCGGCCATACAGGAGTGGTCGAGGGCCGAACTTCGAGGTGCCTGATGCCTTGAATTTGTTGAGCGACGAGGTGCAACAGTGGAATACCTGGCAAGAAACATATGATAGCCTTGTATCGCTGAAGGCCGACAGCATCAGCATTGAGGAGTACCTGCAATGGTTTCTCAAGGTGACGCGCACGAGGGTGAATCGCCCTTCCCAGGCGAGGAAGACATCGTATGCGCCACGTGAGATCTATGACCAGTTCTGGGCATTGAACATTGTAAGTCATGCTAGTGTTGTTTCAATTTTTATTTGCGCACCTTATCTACCATGCCTGAAATGATTAGCCATATTTTGTATGCATGTTTTTTAGGTTGACCAGGGCACTGAGGTGTTCAAGCAGCTGGAGGGGTTTGACTGGTTTGTCGCGCAGGCTCCTGACAATCTCAAGAGGTCCATTGAGAGGTACAAGACTGAAGTTCAAAACTTTAGTCTTGCGTACCGGGGTTACCAAGGGGAGCCGTCTAGTCGCTTGCCTCCTGACGCGTACGACTCTCAGCCCCAGAGTCAGGTGTGGGAGCCGTCTACTCGCTTCCCTCCTGACGCGTACGACTATCAGCCCCAGAGTCAGGTGTGGGAGCCGTCTACTCGCTTGCCTCCTGACGCGTACGACTCTCAGCCCCAGATTCAGGTGACCCAAGTAGGAATCCAGGCATCGCGCCCAAGCATCCGGTCGGATAAAGGACAACCGACGAAGCCATTGAGTCCGGCCAAAAGGGATTGGATCGACCGGCACTACTTTGGGCATGAGCCAATCGCTACAGCAGACTTTCCTGTTGCTTCATTCCTAGCTCACTCTGATCTAAGACTGTTGGCGCCGGACACAGATATTTCGAATTTTGTCATTGACGCTTATATAGATCTGCTCCGTGTTAGAGAGCTAAATTATAACCCCTGCCAAACTTTGAAGCTCAACATGTATGCCTATTTTGTTATCCCCTTCATGGTGAATAGCATGAAAGAGTTCACAGAATGGAGGAGGAAGCGAGGGACAAGCAAGGGTGAATGGCAACCATCTGCAAACGTGCTTTCCTACTTGAACGCGGACTATCAATGTCACGCAGCTGAGGCGAACCTAATCATGCTACCTGCTCTTCATGCAAGCCACTTCTTCCTATTAGTTCTCTTTCCAGAGAATAAAGTGGTCCACATATACGATAGCCTAAGGGAAGACGGACCTGGTCGGCAGCTGGCACAGATGTACTCCACGTACATCAATGCGGTGGTTAGTTTATATCTTGACCTTCGCTCATAGTCTATTCTTCTTGTTACATAGGCTTGATAACCTTTTTTATTGTTGGATGCAGACTACTATCATTCCACTAGCATGTCGACATTTTAAGGGGGAAGCCATCACGAGCAAAACAATGATAGATCCTTGGACGGTCGTGACGATAGAAAACCGACCAAAGCAATATAACAGTCATGATTGCGGGATTTACGTCCTCAAGTACATGGACTACATAGCTCGCTCAGATGTGCTCGAATATGATACGTGGTCTCGAAACGATGCCTTGACGTTTAGATATAGGATAGCCTGGGAGCTGAAAAAGGGTGTAGCTAGACGCCTTCCTTACCATTATCCTGAGATGTAGTAGACGTTCATATGTTTTATTATTACTATTGTTGGATTTTGGATATTAAGGTTTGAAATTGAATTAATGTGTCTCGTTTTTTTTCGAAATTGATACAAATGGGCTAACTAGCGTGCCTAAGGTTCAATGAGCAAAAAGAAAGTGACAAAAAAAATTACGTAATTTTTTGGAAGTTATGAATTGGACCTAAAGTGTGCCCGAACAGGCCCTTCGTAGGATAACCAAAAATACAAATGTGTCTCGTTTTTTTCCGAAATTGATACAAATGGGCTAACTAGCGTGCCTAAGATGCAATGAGAAAAAAAAGTGACAAAAAAAATTACGTAATTTTTCGGAAGTTATGAATTGGGCCCTAAAGTGTGCCCGAACAGGCCCTTCGTAGGAAAACCCAAAAAATAATGTGTCTCGTTTTTTTTTCCGAAATTGATACAAATGGGCTAACTAGCGTGCCTAAGGTGCAATGAGCAAAAAAATGTGACAAAAAAAATTATGTAATTTTTCGGAAGCTATGAATTGGACCCTAAAGTGTGCCCGAACAGGCCCTTCGTAGGAAAACCCAAAAAATAATGTGTCTCATTTTTTTTCCGAAATTGATACAAATGGGCTAACTAGCGTGCCTAAGGTGCAATGAGCAAAAAAATGTGACAAAAAAATTACATAATTTTTCGGAAGCTATGAATTGGACCCTAAAGTGTGCCCGAACAGGCCCTTCGTAGGATAACCCAAAAAATAATGTGTCTCGTTTTTTTCCAAAATTGATACAAATGGGCTAACTAGCGTGCCTAGGGTTCAATGAGCAAAATAAATGTGACAAAAAAAATTACGATTTTTTTCAGAAGCTATGATTCCACAAATCAAATCACAAATTTAAACATTATAAAAGTTCAATTTATACAACTGAAACATTAACCCTAACACTCTTCATCATCATCGTCCTCCTCGACCATACTGCCAGGTTCGATACCTAACACTTTATAATGGTTTCTCTTGTCATGATCAGTCATCTTATTACACAACGCACACTTTCGTAATTTTTTTTGACCCGTTGCTTCTTCAATCGGATTCTTCATGCGTATTGCTCGTTTTCGCCCTTTTGTTTGAGAAATAATTGGATCAAAAATGTCGTCCTCCTCACCTTGCAGGCTAGTGCCGTCAATGACTGGCTGTGAAGCTCGATTGAATCTACCGGCTGGAGTCGTCCGACTAGTCGGAGTGTCCCGTCTTTCTGGTAATGCCATCCTAAACTGTGCAAGGTTAGCCTTATCCCGTGCGGCTGCTTCAACTTGATACCTGTACCCATCAAATGTTGACGCTGCATCCAATGATAAACCGTGCATGATGTTACAAAGGTGATTATATCGCAGCGTCTCAGATTGCTCGAAATCAACTGAAACATTGGGCACGTAAGGAATGTGACCGTGGACTCTATTGGCTTCCTTCGTCCACCGTTCCAAGATATACTGTGGAGGGATTTCACGAGCATTCTTGGCGCTAAAAACCCTCAACGCGTGTCGACAAAGTATACCTTTATGCTCAAACAGTTGACAGTTGCAATTAACCAACCCGGTGTCCATACAAACTGCTACGGTAAAATGTCTTCTGCTCCTCGGAGCCGAAGACATTTTACTCGTGCAACTTTGTCATGCTATATTGATTCGACTTTAGTAGTTCCTCTTGAAACTGTCTAAACATTTCCTTGGTATAGACTTGAGCCGCATGAGCCTCCAAAGGTGAAAAAACTACTATGGCTCTTTCTCTGTAAACTGTAGCCGCGTCGGCTTCTCTCTCAAGGAAAAATTGCCTGTCAAGGGCTTTCTGCATCTCTAGTACGAACTCTGTTATACTTGAAGAATGGCCTACGTACCCATCAAAGAATGCATTCATACCTTCGCTTCTCGAGGTCGTAGTCATTCCGGCTGCAAAAAACTTCTTGGTGTAGGCACCGACCCACTGTGTCTTGATCTCATACAACGATTGTAACCATTCATGATTGTGCAAATAGTAGTCATCCATTAACTTGGCCCACCTCTCCTCGAACACGTCTACCGTCAACGATTTCTTCACACATGTATTAAAGTCAGTCTTGAATGTCGGATGGTTTGCATATACATTGTGAAGCCGTTCGGGATATTTGTTGCTTATGTGCCATGTGCACAGGCCATGGTGAGTATCTGGAAGGACCTTAGCGATTGCATTTTTCATTGCCAGATCTTGGTCGGTGATGATGGTCTTTGGAGGAATATGATACATTGCTTTAAGCCACGTTTCAAATAACCACGTAAATGACTCCTCCGTCTCATCCCTAAGCAGGGCAAAGCCAAACAAGATTGACTGATAGTGGTGGTTCACCCCGGTGAACGGAGCAAAAGGCATAGAGTACTTATTTGTGCGGTATGTGGTGTCAAACGTCACAACATCCCCAAAATTTTGGTAAGCAGCTCTAGAACGGGCATCCGCCCAAAATATAGTACTAATGCGGTTCTCATCATCCAGTTGGAGACTATAGAAAAAGCCAGAATTCTCACTCTGAAGGTGCCTGAAGATATCAAGTGTAGCTTGAGAATCACTCTTACCGAAAGACTCTCTCCTCTGAGCACGAAGTTCATTTCGAAGGTCTACTTCGTTGAAACTCAACTTGTCAATCCCCCCAGCCTGGCTTGAGAAAACCCCCATCATTCTAGAAGGTGGAATTTTAGCCTCGGCCATTGTAAATATCAGTTGTCTGTGTGCCGCGCTTATTTCTCGGTGTTGATGAATTTGACCAATCTTACTAGGGGTCATCAACTGATGATTATGGCTCAACTCCACTCCCGTCACAACCCAATGGTTTTCATTTTTCTGGTGTACTGCATACACATGGGCCTTGCAGCCGGTACCCGGAAATGTGTCCCGTTTTCTTTGTCTTGATGGCCCTTCGTCACTGATCCGAACAACCGGGGGTACATACGGTGCTCCTCTATGACACTCAAATAGTCTTCCACAAATTTGATCTGTATTCGCCCGTTTTCTAGTAGTCTTAGTTCTAATACCGAAACCTATCGTTTTCGAATATGCTCTATAGTATGCTTCAACTTCGTCCAGTGTTTGAAAAACTTGACCCAAGTAAGGTGGATCAGAATCTTCACAAAAAGTATTTCCTCCAGTTGCATCCATATTTATACTGAAATCTAAAAAATAAAAATTATATCATTCTCAACAAGTCATAGAATTAAATAAAATAAAAATAAAGACTCTTTCCTCCAGTTGCGGAAAATTTTATAATGTTCAATTACCAAAATACCCCCGATGAGCGGCAAATTACCGAAATGCCCCCGGGGGTTCATTATCACCCTAACGCCCCAAACAAGCTTCAAAACAACCTTTCAGGTGTTTTACTTACATTTCTGGACTAGAAAGTCCTTTGAAAAACTTAACACCGTAAAATTACCAAAATACCCCTCTCGGGGTGGCAAATTACCAAAATGTCCCCTGGCATCAGAACAAGCTCAAAAGTGCTTTGAAATGCTATTTTAAGCTTCCCGAATTCATTCTTGATCTAAAAAGTATTCTACAGACTTTTCGCCCAAAAATCCCGAACCGGTGTCCGGATCGAGCGCTTAAAAGTCCGTTCGGCCAAAATAGCTAACGACTTCGGAATGGCCCGAAATCCTGGGGGATGGAACTTCCCAACATCCTAGGGTTCTCATAAAAGTTTGCGCGAAATCGCGCTGGCTTGATATTTTAAATTACACTACAAAGTTACAAGGTTCCCCTCAATCAGTTAACCCCTTTCCAGTCTTTGAAAAAATCTAAAATTTTTCCCTGATATAGATCTTTTAAAAATAACTAGGGTCTCTTTTTCGCACTTTGGCACAATCTAGCTCTAGCTATTTTTATAAATTTGTGAAAAACTGTCTAATTAAGTTTTTACCTTTAACGACAATTACGTTTCGTATTCACATTAAACACACAGTGTTACACCCTAGGAACACACACAGTGTCTTAAACCAAAATTATTTCCTCCAGTTGTGTTACAATGTTCAATTACCAAAATACCCCCGATGAGCGACAAATTACGGAAATGCCCCCGAGGGTTCATTATAACCCTAACGCCCCAAACCAGCTTCAAAACAACCTTTCAGGTGTTTTACTTACATTTCTGGACTAGAAAGTCCTTTGAAAAACTTAACACTGTAAAATTACCAAAATACCCCTCTCGGGGTGGCAAATTACCAAAATGCCCCTGGCATCAGAACAATCTCAAAAGTGCATTGAAATGCTATTTTAAGCTTCCCGAATTCATTCTTGATCTAAAAAGTATTCTACGGACTTTTCGCCCAAAAATTCCGAACCGGTGTCCGGATCGAGCGCTTAAAAGCCCGTTCGGCCAAAAAAATAGCTAACGACTTCGGAATGGCCCGAATTCCTGGGGAATGGAACTTCCCAACATCCTAGGGTTCTCATAAAAGTTTCGCGCGAAATCGCGCTGGCTTGATATTTTAAATTACAGTGCAAAGTTACAAGGTTCCCTGTATCAGTTAACCCCTTTCCAGTATTTGGAAAAATCTGAAATTTTTCCCTGATATAGATCTTTTAAAAATAACTAGGGTCTTTTTTTGTACTTTGGCAAAATCTAGCTCTAGCTATTTTTTATAAATTCGTGAAAAATCCTAATTTAGACGCCCTAAAAAATCGCTATTTTGGAATCTATAAATGTAATACCGCTCATCCGATCTCCGATTGATCTGATTTTTATTTCTTTCAATTTGTATTTTCGTCATCTTCGATTTGAGTCTACAATGACTATTTTTGAACTTTGAAATTAACATTGAATTATAAGAAAATCCAAAAAATACTTACTTGTTTTGACTTGATATATTTAAAGAAAAATCCACCGATCTTCTAACGGTTATCCACCGAGCTTCTAGCGTAAAATTTTTTTGTTTGTATTGTTGTAGGTGAGATATGGAGTATGAAGATAGTTGGTAAAGATGATGGAGAGTGGAAGAAAGGGTTCGGGGAGGAGGGATTATAAAGAGAAAAAAGCGAAGGAAAGAGAAGAAAGAAGACAGAAAAAAAATCCGTGAGTGAGGGGGAAGGACACCATGTGGCATCACGGGAGGGGGAAGGGGGGGCCATGGGGAAGGGGGCATCACGGGGGGAAGGGGGGCCATGGGGGCATCACGGGGGGGGGGGGGACACCACTTGGGGGTGGGGGGACCTCAACACTTTGTTGCGGTTGGGCATGGTGGGGGGATGGGGCCACGTGGTGGGGGAAGGGGTGCCACGTGGCGGGGGAGAGGGGGACGGGGACACATGGCGGGGAATTGGGAAGGGGGATCGGGGGAAGGGGGCCAACCGCAACAAAGTGTTGAGGTTGGGGGCATGGGGGGGGAGGGGGGGAGGGGGGATAGGGGGAAGGGGGACGCCACGTGGCGGGCGAGGGGAGGACGGGGGAAGGGGGGCCATGGGGGAAGGGGGAAGGCCACGTGGAGGGGAAGGGGGACACCACGTGGGGGAGGGGGGCCAACTGCAACAAAGAGTTGCGGTTGGGCAGGGGGCTGGGGGGAGACGGGGGGAAGGGGGGAAGGGGGAGGGGGGCCATGGGGGCGCAACCGCAACAAAGTGTTGCGGTTGTGTATTTGGGAGTAATAATGGCAACCGCTACTCTTTGTAGCGGTTGGTTGGATAAATTTTATTTCTCCACCGGTCGATAGGGATCGGCTCCCTATATATATATATATGTATGTATATATATATATATATATATATATATATATATATATATATATATATATATACATCCTATTTTAATTCAAATTTTTTGAGATATGTTTGTTGTATTTTTGGCATGATGAATTTGTCTGTTTATCTTAGTAATTTTAATTTGTTATGTTCAATAAATCTATAATTAGCAAAATGGGAGACACTTTTGAGATTATGTATATGGTATATTTGTCATCCTAAATCGGTCTATTCGCCAAGATAATTTTGAGATAATATTTTCAGTTGAAAATGTCATTTGATTGTTAAGCGTAGTCTATTTCTACATAGGTCTTGTTTCACAATGTCTGATTTCGTGTCGAGCTCCAACACCCCCGTAGATGCTAGTGATCCGTATCTAGGACGAACCTTTCAAACATTGGAAGAAGCTGAAGAATGTTTTCGAGCGTATTCATTGAGGGTTGGTTTTGGCATTAGAATAAAGACTACAAGAACAAGCAACGTAACGAAAAAGATATGCTCTCGCTTATACGAGTGTCATAGGGGCAGAAACCCAGTGCAAAATGAGACACGCGTAGGCAACGATGACAGTGATGATGAAATAGGGTATGCGCGGAGAAGACGGGACTGCTTTGAGCGCACGAATTGCCAGGTCAAGATGTTCGTAAGCTATAAAGCCTTATTACCAGCCTGGAACTGGCACACAATCACCCGTTAGTAACCCCTTCTAAGGTGAGTCAGATGCATCAACACAAGAAGATGGGTAAGGTCGCGAGGAGCCTAATTCACACAATGAGCAATGCGCGGCTAGGACCTACCGACATGATTAATGTTCTTGCTGAACAGGCTGGGGGAATTCAAAATTTAAACTTTAACACGACAGACGTTCGTAACGCGGTCCGAACCCATAGACGAGCCGCGTATGACCTCAATGATGCTCAATCCACAATGAGCCTATTGAAACGGATGCAGATGGAGGACCCGCAGTTTACCTTCGATTATAAACTTGACGACGAGCATCGAGTTAGCACAATTTTTTGGGTCGACGGTCGTTCGAGGCTAGCTTATAAGCATTTTGGGGATGTCGTGACTTTCGACACCACATACCGTACCAACAAGTACTCGATGCCGTTCGCTCCTTTCACGGGCGTCAATCATCATTATCACTCCATCCTGTTCGGGTTCGCCTTGTTAAGGGACGAGAGCGAGAGTTCTTTTGAATGGTTGTTTAGGGTGTGGCTGGAAGCAATGAACTTCAAAGCACCCAACGTTATCATCACCGATCAAGATTTGGCAATGAAGAAGGCTATTGCTACCGTCTTCCCAGATACTCGACACAACTTGTGCACTTGGCACATAAGCAACAAATACCCTGAACGTCTGCATCACGTGTATGCAAAGTATCCAGACTTTAAACAGGATTTTGAAAAGTGCGTTAATAAGTCGTTAACGATTGAGGAATTTGAGGAGAGGTGGGAAAAGCTTGTTGAGGATTACTCATTGCAAGACAACGAGTGGCTCCAGCACTTGTACGAGCTCAAAGAGCAATGGATTGGCGTTTACACGAGGAGGCATTTTTCTGCGGGCATGAAAACGACGGGCAGGAGTGAATCTATGAATGCCACGTTCGATAGTTATGTGGGTACAGCTACCAATTTGAAGAGTTTCGTCACATCCGCACAAAAAGCGGTTGCGTCGTTATTCGTGAAAGAAAGGGCTGCAGACTTTGCAACCACGTACAAGCAAAGGAGAAGGTTGCTTGAGACCCCGCTGGAGCTGAACGGTGCCAAAGTCTATACGAAGGAGATCTTCATGCTATACCAAGTAGAGCTGCAAAAATCGGGCCGATACAGTATAAACAAGGTGGCAGAAAAGTCGTCGCGTGAGTACAAGGTTTATTCGCTCGTGAATGACCTCGTCCCTGAGAAGCTGCGCAGAATTTATACGGTGAGCCACGACACATTGACGGACTCGGTGACATGTGTTTGCAAGAAGTTTGAGTTCCATGGCATCCTGTGTAGACACATTCTGCGGTTTTTCACACAGAAGAATATCAGGACAATCCCCGATAAATACGTCCTGCCACGGTGGACGAAAGGTGCAAACAGGTTGCACGGTACCATTTCCTTTCCGGAGCACCCGTATACTGACTTTGAAGAATCAGAGACGTTGCGGTATAATCATCTGGTGACGATGTTCACCCGTTTGTCCGTAAAGGGTGCTGCTACAATGGTCGGATATAAACATCTCCTCGAGGTAGCTCAGCAGCAAGAGCCCATCGTCGACCAGTTGGAAGCAGCTTCAGTCAGCAATGCGGTTGACACCGAGCCTACGACGGGATCAGAAGATGACGAGCCGGGGGAGGGAGACGACAATGATATCCGGCCTTTGGATCCAATTATATCGCAAACGAAAGGCCGCAAGAGATCTACGCGGATGAAAAGCTCTATTGAAACGGCAACTCAACCTAAAAAGCTGAGAAGGTGTGCATTGTGCAACAAAATGACCGACCACGACAAGCGGAACCATTACAAGGCACTGGGGATAAGTCCAGGGGGTTTGCAAGACGGGGAAGAAGATGATGCCGAAGATGAGGACGAACAAGCTGCAGTGGACTTATAATTTTTTTTAAGCCATCAACTATGTTTGACATTTGTAATAATTTTTGGTAATTTTTTTCTAATAATCTTTCTACTGAATACTTTTATATATTTTTTGATGGACCTATGAGATCCATCAACTCTAAAAGTTTATGATGTTTTTTTTATTAGCCCCGTCTGCTACATAGTGTAGCGGATGCCCCTGCAGAGTCTTAAAATTCTGACATTTTAGAAAATTTTGACCTTCTTTTATGTCCGCTATACAATGTAGCAGATGTCTCTGCAGAGTCCTCATTTTTTGTTATTTGTGTCTGCTACACAATAAAGCGGACGTCTCTCTAGAGTCCTAATTTGTTGTTCTTTTATGTCCGCTATACAATGTAACGGACGTCTGCAGAAAAAACTTTTGGTCTTCTTTTTGTGCCACACAATGTAACAGATGACTTTATCCTGTTATATATTAATCAGAGGTCAATCATCTTATTACTCTGTCCGTTTCTCTATCTGTCTCGAACATCCCACCCAACCCCTACCCCATCTACGGCGACCCACATCTCCGGTGAACCACATCTCCGGCGACACCACCGTCCTCCCCCTAACGCCGTGCCGTCCCCAGCGACAGCCCCGTCCTCCCCTCAACGCTGCGGCGCCTCCAGCGACATTCCCGGCGTGATGGCTTCTGATTCGTCGAGCAACATCGAATTTGTAGGCAATATGCACCTTGCAGGCTCACACTTCTTCAAAGTCATGATGCCTGGTTTTGATACAGAACTTGTAGGCCATCCCTCTTTCTCTGTGTTACTTTTGGTGTTAAAAGTTTGATCTTTGGTTAAAAACTTACCTATTTTTTGTATTGTGAATATGTTAGGACATACCGGTAGCCTTTTGCTATTGGCTTACCACACTTTATTTTGATTCAACTTTAACCAGCCGCAAGGGGTCATTGCATGTTAGAATCACGAAGAAGCGCGGCGAAGATCAAATTTGTTTCGCAGAGGGTTGGAACGAATTCGTGGAGCAGCATGACCTCCATCTCGGGGACTTTGTAGTGTTTGAACACACGGGAAAGTGGAATTTTCAAGTGACGGTGTTTGATCGTAGCACTTGTGAAAAAACTTTCCCCCAATGTTGAACCCTAAATTCTATTATGAACAATTTTATGTTAATGTTCATTATTTTCCAAATTTTAGGTTCTTAATTGTGCCATTTTTTGATTCCGTCGATGTTGATTGTTAATTGTACGTTTTTTTATTGTTAATCGATATTGGGATTGTTGATTCCGTCGTTAAAACAAGTCTTCGGTCGCCAATTTATTAAAACATAATTATCGTCGTCAGCTACAATGTCTAGCGGACGGCGCAGCAAAAATTTCCAACACTTGAAAAATTGAAAGACGGGGTTCACTTATTAGAATGACATGTGGATAAGTGCTAGTTGGAATGAAATCCAAACATACAGTAGGAAGATATATATATATATATATATATATATATATATATATATATATATATATATATCACTCTTCATTTGACATATAAATCCCAACACTTAGTTTTTTTTGTTTTTTCTACGTTCGCTATACTATGTGGCAAACGGCCCCGCAAAAAGACAACTATCCAACACTTGGTTTTTTTTTTGTTCTCTCTACGTCTGCTATACTATGTAGCGGACGGCCCCGCAGAAAGACAACTATCCAACACTTGATTTTTTTTTGTTATCTCTACGTCCACTATATTATGTAGTGGACGGTCCCGCAGAAAGACAACTATCCAATACTTAGTTTTTTTTGGTTCTCTCTACGTCCGCTATACTATGTAGCGGACGGCTCAGCAGAAAGACAACTATCCAACACTTAGTTTTTTTTTGTTCTCTCTACGTCCGCTATACTATGTAGCCGACGGCCCCGCAGAACCAACACTTAGTTTTTTTTGTCATCTTTACGTCCGCTATACTATGAAGCGGATGGCCCCGCAGAAAGACAACTAACACTTAGTTTTTTTTTGGTTCTCTCTACGTCCGCTATATTATGTAGCGGACGACCCCACAGAAAGACAACTATCCAACAGCTATATTATGTAGCGGACAGCCCCGCAGAAAGACAACTATCCAATCCAACACTTAGTTTTTTTTGGTTATTTCTACGTCCGCTATACTATGTAGCGGACGGACTCGCATAAAGACAACTACCCAACACTTGATTTTTTTTTTGGTTCTCTCTACGTCCGCTACACTATGTAGCGGACGACCCCGCAGAAAGACAACTATCCAACACTTGTTTTTTTTATTCTCTCTACGTCCGCTATTCTATGTAGCGGACGGCCCCGCAGAACCAACACTTAGTTTTTTTTTGTTTTCTCTACGTCCGCTATACTATGTAGCGGACGGCCCCGCAGAAAGACAACTATCCAACACTTGATGTTTTTTGGTTCTCTCTACGTCCGCTATACTATGTAGCGGACGGCCCCGCAAAAAGACAACTATCCAACACTTGGTTTTTTACGGCCCTGCAGAAAGACAGATATCCAACACTTTGTCTCCCACCGTTCAAAGCAAATCACAGATCAGTCAATTAGCCAAAATGCTATCTCTGACCACAAATCAAACACCTCTGACCACAAATCAAACACTCAACTGAATTCAACACAACGATATCGGTCAATAAAATCAATCGCATTCAATATATGTTTATTAAAAAAGTGAATATAATGTTACAATGTCAATTGGGGCCCTCATCCCCTGCGGGAATATTGTTCATTACACGGATTTATAATAAACCTAATAGCTCTAGGCCGGCCATTCATAATTTGCCAACCCATCCTACACCTAAAGCCTTGTATGCATTCTCGGCTCCAGACAGTCTTCTTGAGGCTCTCAGTCCGATAAATGTAATCCATGTACATGCAGACGAAGACGCCGCAGTCCAAGGAATTATGTTGCTTGGGCCTACTCCTCTTCAATCAAAAAATGAGGTCCGGCCTGCGCAGTACCTTCTCCTGACGCCTACCATTGACAAAGGCAGCAAATAGATTCTACGAGAAACATAATAAGCATTAAACATTAAACATAGCAAACAAAATAAGATTAATCAGTTTTAGAATATGCAAGTTACAATAAGAAGTAAACATGATCTTACCATGGCATCCAACTGGCCTATGCCTCGATACATGTTAATCACAGGCATCACGTCGGTATCATCGTAGAGACTGTCGAGGACTGATACCGTCCTCTCTACTGGTTCATAGCAAACCAAGTACCAGTGGGAATTCCCTAAAAATGGGATTAGAAACACATCGGCAACACTTGTGCTCACTGGACTATCCCGCCCAAGATATGCTTGTAGGTTAGCGGACGGTCTCCACTGGGCCAGGCCTCTCCCCTTCCTTGAATTGCCCCAGTCGTCCCACTCTTGTACTAGGATCTGATGAAAAAAAGCATCCAAGATAAAAATGCGCGGACCGATGTTTGGATGCTCCCGACCCCTTTGCCTCAGAATTTACGCGTAGTGCGAGATGACACCGCTGTCTAACCAAGCTTCCAGTGCCAGCGAGGCCAATTCTGTCCACGAGGCATTGTAATCCAAGCCTTCCAGGTGATCCACATCATAGTTCTGTCCGTCTTGGGGGGCTCGCTAAAATAACGGGTTCAGATTAGCTCGCATTTATGTGGCTTTAGGGGCCTAGCTGGATGCCCTTTCAGATATTGCCCTCGGGGGTCGACCGGGGGATATTGCCCTCCTTCAGGGGGGTCAACTGGCAAATCTTGCCCTTCGTCAGGGGGCAAGAGCAAGGGATATTAGCCTCCAATTCCTGGTTCAGCCGGCTGATATTGCTCTCCGGCCATTTCTTTTGCCGACTGATATTGCCCCCCGGGGAGGTCAAACGGGGGATATTGCCCTTCGGGGGCGCTAACTGGTCCCGCCCACAGGACAATGGGCAGTGCCTCGGAGAAACTATAGTTTCTGAAAGGCCAGTCTTACATGACTTGACTCTGAGAGAGGGGTTAGGGTTTCGGGAACAAATTGAAGGAGGGGCCGTTGTAATCGTCCCACGATGCTTGAGCCTGTCCCATCCCCGCTACAGAGGGACCACCAACTCCCTGGCTCACCCCTGAAGCCTGTCCGGAGGGATCACCGTATCCCTGGCTGACGCCCGTATAACCTATTCCCGGGCTGACGACCGAAGACTGTCCCGATGCTTGGCGCAAAAAATTCCCGCAGCCTAAAGCCAATGC